>JACEVL010000492.1:885000-1085000 GCA_020284085.1 Aporrectodea caliginosa | reverse complement strand
TTGTGTAAATGCTGCCGAAACTATAGGCCTACGCTGGACCTAGAATAGCAAAATCTATATTTAGGTCATTTTAGTCTGGCTTCACAGCTGATGTCGATATATTTTTTTTATATAAAGCTGAAGCCCCGAAAACGTCACGTCGACTGTTAAGTTATGACCTTGGCTTTTAATTTTGCAGAATTATTCCACCCAACCTATTGTTCATTTCCAGCAAATAGGCTAAATATAGGTCTAACAATAATTAAAAATTATTATTATTAATAATGCGCTGTAGTGTCTTCATACATGCATGATGCATACATACATATTATATACATATTATATACATACAATGATACAAACACTTCCTACATGCGCGATGTTCTGCACTGGCTTCCCGCCTCGCAGCGCATCTCCTATAGAATAGCAACGCTTGTCTGCAGCGATGTTCCTCTGGTTGTGCTCCATCGTACCTGGCTGACCTCTATAATCCGGTTTGTCAAGAACAGTTTTGCTGCATTTCCTGAAGTCAAACCAATCGCCTTCACCTAAGTCACCATAGCTTTTGATATTCAAATAAAAATTATTGTAACAACATAATTTTTAAAGATGGGGGGCGATAGCGCATTGGATAACATCTGGCGTAGAGAGCGAGAGGTACCGAGTTCGAGTCCGTAGGGCGGACGTGCTTTGTAGGCTGCTATTAGCGCCGTGTATTGCAGGCTGTCTGCTCTGTTAGTAGTTAAGATTGTTTCAATTGCATAACATGTAAATGTACAGCGCAGTGCGTTTGTCAGGGCAGTCAGGCGCTTATTAAAGAAAAGATATTATTATTATTATTATTATTATGGGATGCTAGGCTTCACCACAGATTCTGTACTGTAACTTAGTAACCAAATAGCTTAGACTTTTTAGTGCAGAAGGCCTACACGACGTTGCAGTTTCGGTCGCTGTAGCCGTAGGCCTAGGCCTATCTGTGATTATCGTGCCCGAAACTTGATGTGATCCCGAGCAAAGCGTGTGTCATTCACCTAAGAGTTAATGGCCAAAAGAAATGGCAAAGCTAACTGGTAACCTATCTGAGTGCCTCCAAAACTGTCAGTTGTTTCCAAGTATACTCAGGTCTCAAGTACGAGTACGAGTACAAGTACTTTGGTCTCAGGTATACAAGTACAGGTTCAAGTACTTAAAAATTGTATTGGAGTTGTAGGCATGGGCGTCCGCAGGGGGGCGCAAGGGGGCGCATGTGCGCCCCTCTGGATTTTGCACATATTTGCAGAGAAATTTTGATTATTTTGGTTATTACAACACGATTTTCAACTTGATTATCGAAAAACACTAAATTCTTTAGGTAATTATTTAAAATTAACACATGAAGCATAAGATTAATTAGTAAGGACTGTAAGGTATGCAGTGTACCGACCGTTAATATACGGCACGCTCTACAAGTTCCCGCTATATCTTTGTTTATGCGTATTTTTGAAATTTTAGCGTAGGGCATATATATAGTTCTCTCTTGGTAATATGAAAATTCACATTGTCAGACCCGAGACGACGAAGTGCTTTCACTCAGTCGTGTCGACTAATTGGTATCGTATTCCCTTTACCAGCGGCTCTTCTATAGCTGTTGTTTTTGGCTGATCGTTAAAGAGATAACAGGTCCGGCCCGGTGAACCGCGTAGTCAGGACGTTATATATATATATTATAGGGCCTATATATACAAATATATATACAAATATATATTTAAACCAAGGAATCCTAGATAGAGCTAATCTAGAGGTCCTTGATTTAAACATATATAATTTACACTGTCTGGAGAGACAGTCTCTGACTAAGTAATCAGCTTCTTCCCTAAGATACCAGCTAACACACGTTCTGACAGACTTTTTATCCATCTACTTTAACTTGCGGGAATCTTGCTTGCTTGCTTGCTTGCTTGCTTGATTGAGCCACAGGCTAAAAAAGTCAAATCTTGCGACGACTAGTTCGATCACTTACAATCATTCAATCGTCGTGAAACTTGGCATATAGACTCGCCCTCGCACACACTTCATTCTATCAAAATTTCAGCTCCCCCAAAAGAGGCTAGCTTATAGAATCGGGGACTAAACTTTTCGAATCGGGGAACTTTTTCCGATACGGAGCGTCGTGATTGGCCAGCGTTGTGATTGGCCGCAGTCGTTAAAATGAACGCGGACTATATTTGTAGAGGTAACTGCTTCATAAGACGCATATAGATAGTAGATGGATATAGTAAAAACTTTGTTTTTACGGGCTGTATTTTATTAAACGTATACCCCGCTGGCTTCGGAACCAGTCCCAAGCCTGGATGAAGGAGACATTACGAATCTATTGATCTTTGTTGTCGCACGGGTCGTTAAACCTGGGACAATAATAGTCCCATGATGGTTCCAGGTTACACTTGAACCTCTACTACTACGCTTTGCAAGTCACTCGGGCAGTATTACAGGAACGTAGAAGACGAACACTTCTGAGTAGGACAATTTCGTAGGCACTGTGAAGGTCGACTGCTTTGAGGGTAGCAAAACTTGGTAGGAACGGAACAGAAATTTCAGGCAACATAGATACATGTAGAGTGATAAATGAGTTTGGACAAGAACCCAAACGATTGCAGTTGTTATTTCAAGAATAAGGTAAGGTTTCAGTCATATAAAATTTTATTAGTCTATCATACTAGTTTTTGAAAATGAATGTTCATGAATATTTTCGCAAGTTGGGATCCGCGCCAGAGGATCGAGAGGTATAGCCAGCGCCGAGGGAGCGAGTGTCGAAGGTGGAGTCATCGGTTGCTTTCGACACACCCTATGTACCTATAGCCTATTTAGTCCCTGAGACAACTATTTGAAAGTTTGCGCCCCCCTGGAAAAATTCCTGCGGACGCCCATGGTTTGTAGGCCTATTAATAATAGGCCTACAACTCCAGTACAATTTTTAAGGCTATTATTACCAAGCAGCCTATACTACATCTCTGGTAATAATAATAATAACAATTATACTGGTAGAAAATAATTATAATTATTATTGACGAACGCCTCTGGTGAAATTTTACCTGGGCGACTGTCAAGGTATACCCTTCTCAGTCTATTCGACTCTTGCCATTGCATCCATTCACGAAAGATGAGAACGGATATATCTGCTTTGTTTACTGCGAGTAGCGTTATGGATGACGTCATCCACCGCTGTGACCCCTGGAGAGGATTAACGTAAGCATCATACCGCGTCTAGGCCTAAGGCTGCTTTGTTTGCCTACGCGTTATGTCATACGTCATGCAACGCCTTGTTAACCTATACATAGTGACCGACAGCAACAACACAATATTTAGTCTGTCATTATTGAAATTCCTAAAATAATTATGTAAGTCTGTAGGCTGCTTACTATTACTGCTACCGCTACTACTACGGCTACTACTGTTACTGTAGCAGCAGCAGCAGTAGCAGCAGCAGTAGTAGTAGTAGGCTAGTAGGCTACTTATGGGAGTCAAAATACACCAAAGCGCAAAACCATCCAGGCAATGCAGAGAAGCAGCGACCAAAGCAAATAAGGTGCTGGGACAAATCAGAAGGACGGTGATCAGCAGAGAAAAAGCATCTTCCTGAACCTATATAAAACCCTGTTCAGACCTCACTTAGAGTACTGTGCTCAAGTGTGGAGTCCCTACACGCAAAAAGATAAGGAAGTGCTAGAAAAGGTGCATCGGAGAGCAACAAAGATGATCAGAGGACTTGGAAAACTGACGTATGAAGAGAGATTGCTGAATTGTGGACTGACAACACTAGAGAAGACATAAGACATAGACATAAGACATTTATTGTTCCCAGTAATTGTACATTGACATTTAATTATGCATGTTACTACAATTTCCATGGAGTATTATATCATCATAATGTAAACAGAGCTTTTAAATGGGAGCAATAGGCGCACCTAAAGGGACTAATCCCGCTGAGCAGGGGCCTAATTACTTCATGAAAAGTGAGTCAAGATGATGGCCAGTTCTTTAGCAAGGACGAAGAGGGAAGTAGATAAACTTAACTACCGAATAAAAAATTACACATGTTCGGTACAACAATCAGCACTAGACGACAGTAGAAAAAAATAATAATAAAGACAAAACAAAATGTTCCACAGGGAGCAAGACTATAGTCAGTCATGCTAACTTAACTAGGGTAGTGCAGTGCGTGCGCGCGCACCAGATGCTTGAAGAGAGCGAGGCTTGTGGCAGTACGTATCTTCATAGGAAGGTTATTCCACGTAACAGGGAAGATGCAGAGGAGATTTAATAGAGACATACAAGTTGATGACTTTTTTTATTATATTCGTTTATTGGCACACAAAAAACAGCTGACACACCGCAACTGATTACAGATAATATTCAAAAGAAAAATAAATATAGAATCAAAATATAAAACTAATGTTACCAGGAAGGTTCAAAAGATGGAATTTAGTGTTAAAATTTATGGTACATTTTGACAAAGACTCTCAGATTAATGGTACCAATTTCCGGTAAAGGACACGAGGAATAAAATTTCTATTGTCCTTAAAGGGAAGTACATAATCATGAGGTCGGGGTCGCATTATATATTGGCGTATGTTAGTAGGTGGGAAAAGCTCTGTCAGAACGTGTGAACTGTTCCTTTGGACCGCGGATAGCAGCGTACCCTCAGCTTTAGTAACCATCGTCTCCACATCAGGAATGTCCAATTTAAGATAGATAACCAGCCCGCTTAGCTCTGACAAGGACCTTCTCCAGCCTACAACGTTATTCTGCATTGGTGAGACCCCACCATGCAGGTATGGCGTAAATCAGTTTTGCAACCAATGTAGCCCGAGCAACCTCTTGAAGAGCACACACTGGAAGTCCGTGAAACCTAAGGATGCGGAGCCCATGAAAGGTTCCCATGCACTTGGCTAAGGTATCTGCTACATGTGTTGCGACTTTTAGGTTGACTAACAAAGAAGTAACGCCATACTCAAGATTCTTTCAGTTGACTGAGAGAGAAGGATTAAGGGGACACAAATATAAGATATTCAGGAAGTCCTAAGGCGCTATTAAGCAAAGATTTTTTAGTAGCAGAGTGATAAATGCCTGGAACGAGCTGAGTGAGGAGGCAGTTTCGGTGGAGACACTCAACAATTTCAAGAACAAGCTTGGGCAGATTGGCTATTAATTCATGACATTGTATTAGTTGTGGTTCTCACACAGATTTTTAGTCTTCTGAACCACTTTAAGCCTTGTTATGTTATGTTAATCATTTTACTTCCTTACTTGGAGCATTTTGGTCAGGCAACCCTATATTATATCTATGGTCAACACTCATCTCTATTTAGAATTCAGTGCTCTGGGATTTACTGCACGTGGTTTTCTATTTGCGTGAAGTCTATTTACTATTAATTATCGAGTAAAATGTCGAAAACAGTAGGCCAGGTTCTGAAATATGACGGATGTAATTTCTTTCGCCAGAGAATCGTTTTGTCCATTATTAGCGGCAAATCGATAAAGATTCGAAAGATAAGATTGATGCAAGAAAGTCCAGGAATACAGGGTAAGGGGTGAGCGATATTATGGTTATCACACGAACAAACCTTTAGGTTTTCAAACACGTGTTTGGGTGTAGGTCAAGGTCTGTTACAATCTTGATACAATCTTGCTACATATAATGAGGAAGAACGTTTTTGTTGTTTTTATTTAGTGTAATGTGACCACTATGTCAATTTTACAAATCGGCCTACGATGTCATCGATAAACGTGCTGAATTACGTAGTTAAATTTTATCCAAATCGGAATAAAGCGCTCTGATTCCTTACTGTACCTATAATTATTTTAGTGGTAGACTTTACATTTCGTGTTTCCTACAAGTATTTCATAATTACTTTTTATTATTTGGCGAAGGCGGATGAATTACGGATAAAACAAGATTTTTCAATGTAAAGCTTTAGGCACTTTCTTATTTACCTTTTGTGTACACATTATTTGAAGTTTCCCAGATGTTTGTGTTGATTTTTTTTGTTAGACTATGAACGAAGTCTGCTCGAATTGATTCTAAAAATTACTAACGGCACAAAAATACACATCAACGAAACAGGTGACTTAACAGTTTGCTGACTTTGCATGTCATAAGATATCACAGTTATGCGTATTCTTTGCAAAGGATGCTCGAACCTGCACACTAAATTTCTTGTCTTGAGTTCAAAGCTTAGGCTTGTTGATTCTACTTTTTAAGTTTCATTAATTTTTTTAAATGTATCCTTTTATTTATTTTTAAATCTGAGTGAACAACCCTGATAGAATTACAGGGAAGTTGCACTTCTATATAATTCCTTTAGGATTTGACCAACTAAATGTTCAGTCTAAGTTTGAAACAGTTCAAGCGTGGTGCAGATGTTAGTTTTTCTGGTAGCTGATTGTAGTGATCTACAATTAACAGTCCTAGAAGGAATGCCCTGATTGTCCATTTGCACCCTCTTCTGGTAAAGTTCGAACCTAATCGTGTGAGGTTTCCAGTTACTGCTCTTTTGAATAAACGTGCCTGTCTATTTCCCAAGGCCATATGACATTTTCTAGGTCTTTGGACAGTCTTCCTGCATCTATTTTAAACATGAAGACTGCCACAGTCTTCATGTTTAAAAAAACAGGTGATTACAGTGCAACTCTTAGCATCTCCGCTGACAGATCACATTGTAAAGCACCCTAAGAGTAGATTGCTACTGACAGTGCTATACAAATTGCTATTATAATGACAGTCACAATTACATTGGTTGACTTTTCAGGCACAAGCGTGTTTTTCCAACCTGGCATGCTATCGGGCGGAGAAGTCGATTTCGAATGCGATGTCGGTCGATCTCTCGGTTACTATTTGGAAGTTCTCGTTTGTCTTGCACCGTTCTGTAAAGAGCCTTTAGAAGCACGACTGATGGGAGTTACGGCCGATCGAAACGATCCTTCCGTAAGAGCATTGTCTTGTGTTTCTCTGAATTATTATTAAATTACATATTTATTAAGCTCCACTATCTATTGATCGAGCATCAACCAATGGCACTGAACAATTGTGAGTGAAGGACTTGCTCAAGGTCCCTACACAGCAACCATCTCAGGGGAGGAGGATCGAATCCATACTCTCTGTGTTACAAGGTGAGCGCTTTAACCAACTGGTTACCATGTCCCATTAAATGATTGCTGCATTTAGACGAAAAGTTAAGTGCAGGGTAACTTTTAAGTAGTGCTTTAGAAATGTCGAGATCACAATTACGAAAATATATTAGAGTAGCATCACACTGTTACTGGTGTCTTGAGTTTGAATCCTGCTGATCATTTCTTAAAGCTGAATGAAAATTTAGGAGTCATTATAACAAAGCTTTTTATACCAAGTTTTCATTTAGTGATGATGGTTAGATTTCTAAACTTTTCTTTCTTTGGTCTTCTAGGTTGACCGGTTGAAATACTCCTGCCTGCCGATTCTTAAGAAGTTTATCAGAGAAGATGAAGGGTTGGATATAAAGGTAAGAGAAGACTTCATTGTCACAGTTGATAGCAGCTGATGTTCATCAGCCTTTCTCCGTTGAGTTAAGGGTTCAAATCTTGGTGCTTCTTTTGAAATTTGTGGTTTGGCAATAGTGAGTTTTGAGGCATTTCTCAAAGGAAGAGAAATCGTTTGAACTTCAGACAACCAATTCAAAGTATATTGATACATACATGCATGGAGATACTTATATACATAGATACATGCTGTTACCTGTAACAAGCTGCGACCTGTCAGCTTGGTGTTGTGAATAAACGAAATTGATTGATTGATTGATTGACATACATACATACATGTGTATATACATATGCACAAGTATATATACATACACACAAACAAAAGCATGTACATGTGCACACATGCAGTTGATGCTATGGAGTTTTAAGAACAAATTTCCTAAAATTTCATCAGCCTTGGTGGTTTTAGAGTTAAATTGAAAGTTAATCCACAACCAAAATACAAAATGATAGAATTGCAAACCTGTTGTGCATTGAGTTACAATTTGTGGATGATTGATATTTAGATTGCCTTTCTTTCTTGATAATTACTTAAATTGCTTGTTTTCTAAATGAGCAGATTAACAAGCGAGGGTCTGCACCCAATGGAGGGGGAGAGATCGTCTTCCGGTGCCCAAGGGTTAACAAACTCAACGACGTTTCACTTCTGGATCAGGGAAAAGTTTGGAAGATAAGAGGTCCTGAATTTTCTTCTTTTTTGTTCTTTTCTAATTTTTAAACGGTGGTTTGTGGCATTAATGACAGTTGATTGCCTAATTATCGTTAGCAGTTCTGTTGTTGGGTGTGCTTTAGTCTAGTGGTTAGCTTGCTGAACTGTCAATCAATGGGTCATGGATTAAAATCCCGCAATGGCAGAAATTTGTTTTGAGATTTCTGCGGCACCTCTGCCCTTGTCGTGTAATGAGTACACTGACCGTACACTGTCAATGGGAAGATGAGACAGCGAGGGAGCAGAGTGGCCTTACACCATCATATGCCATGGCTAAGAAAAATGAAGTTGCTAATACTTCATACCCATGGCTGCCTCTCGGGGTAGCGTAATGGACTGTTCTTCTTTGTTATGTGCCGCTATCTAATGACAAAGGATCAATCAAGAGAGTTGAGCAGTTGATTGTGAAGCACCTTACACAGCAACAATCCAAGACAAGGCTTAGATCTGTACGTTAACAACCTCTTGTTAGAATTGGGGCTTCATATACTGGCATATCTTACAATATAATAGACCTCTGTTTTACCAGTAGGGATGGGCAAATTACTCGAAGAAATGTATTTGAATTACGAATTACTTTGGGACATGAAATATAATTTCAAATTACAAAATACATGGGAAAATGTAATTGAATTACAAATTGCAAATTAAGTAATTTCGAGTAATTTCGATTACGTCATTTGAGTTACGTCATTTCAATTACTGCCCATCCTTGGTTGCCACTGAATTGAGTTTGGAGTCCACACCTGTGGTATATGAGAATCTGTGTTCTAAAGAAGCATGTGATAAGAAGTCTCTTTGGGAAGCACTGTACTAAAGAAGCATGTGATAAGAAGTCTCTTTGGGAAGCACTGTACTAAACAAGCATGTCATAAGAAGTCTCATGTGTAACTCAATTACAGGTGTTGTTTGGTCAACGTTGCTGTCAGCTGACGTCATGGGTCGAATGATTGACAGCTGTCGCAAGGTGCTGACGCAATTCCTGTCCGATGTCACCATCTACAAGGATCGCCGAAAAAGATCTGAAGAAGGAAGGTTTGTAATCTCTTTAATATGCCTTCTTATGCGGCATTTTTTTTTAGTAAAGTGCAACTTTTTTTATTAATTATTTATTTATCATTGGACATGGTAGGCGATTGCTTAGAGCGCTTACCTTGTAATGCTGAGGGTACGGGTTCAAGTCTCCTCCTCTGAGACTGTCACTGTTTAGGGACCTGGAGCAAGTACTTCACTCACAATTGCTCAGCGCCATCGATTGATGCTTGGTCATTGGATAGTGGTGCTTAATAAATGCATAATAATAATAATTATTGAGATTATTATTAATCATGAGGATGCATAGAAATTCTTCCACTGCTAAACACACGTTCAACTGATTGCCACTAAGTGTAGTCGTGGCTATACAGTTGCCTGCTCTGTCCAGAAATTGTGACTCGGAAACCGAGTCGGTGAGTCAAGTTCAAGTCCAGGAGCTTTGAGTCAAAAGTCCAAGTCGTGACAGTCCAAGTCTCAGTCCACAGAAAATCGGTCTTGAGTCGGACTCGAGTTCCACATCACTAGTTCATCATTCTATTCTGTGAGAACCATTCTTCTTGGGCCAGTTCCATTTTGTGGGAACCAATCATGTTCATAATTCTCATCCAAAGAACTGTTCTTGTTTTCTTGTTCATCATTTTGTTCCCTGGGAAACGGTGTAGTACCTGAGTTCAGTTCTGTTGAAATGATTCTTGTTCATAAGTAAGAAAGTTAATTAAGTGCCGTTTTGTTTAGGTCGCCTGGCTTTGGGATGACGCTGTGGGCCGAGACAAAAACTGGGGCCATCTACAGCGCAGAAGCAGTTTCCGCCCCTAAAGGAACGAGCGAAGAGGTTTCCGTGCCGGATGAACTTGGAAAAGAGTGTGCCACGTCTCTACTGCGTGAGATTGCAGGAGTAAGTTAATTAGTACGTTTATTTGTAATTTAATTAGTCAGATAATTAGCAAGTTAATTGGTAAGTTATTTAGTAAGTTGATTGATTGATTGATTGACTAATTGGTTGATTGACTGATTGATTGATTGCAGGGTGGTTGTGTTGACTCGTCGAGTCAGAGCATGACCTGTCTTCTAATGGCGCTCAGAGACAAAGACGTCGCAAAGGTGAAGATGGGTCAACTCACGGACTACACGTAAGTATTTACATGTAGTTACATTTACTGGCCCTTTTTACATCTTAAAATAATATAATGTAATAATAACAATAACAGCAATGATAACAGAAATAATAATAATGATAACAGTAATAATATTTCTAATAATGATAATAAATTCAACAACAATAACAATAATAATGATGATGATGATACTAACAACAGTTGCTTGTCTGTCATGAATAAGTTTATAAAGAAATATTACAAATATTTACAGATTAATCTATGCCAGTCGTAGTAAAAGTTTTATGCCCATAAGATGCTATTTACGTGAAATACAGGGTTTACTTGACGGGTAATGTCGGCTGTCTCTCGCCACTGATATAAGCGCAGTATTGTTCTGTATCGATTAATATTAAATTGGTATACTATATCTGGTTTAACTTAATTTACTATACCATACCTTCCCCCACATTACCTTACTGTACCACACCTTGTCCTAGTGTACCTACTTTAACTAAACTTGCCATTCTATACCTTCCCCACCATACTTTATTGTCCCACACCTTACCTTTCCATATCAAAATGATTCTGAATCGTTGCTTCAAGTCATCGACTGCTTACGAACTACGGAACTCAAATCTCTATTATTATTATAAATCATACCCTACTGTACCTACTGTTATCATACCCTACACTACCTTACCGTACCTAATGTACTTACCATACCCCATTCTTTGTGTTGACTCTTGCGATTCAGAATTGGTTTCTTGCGGAATCTTCGTGACTTCTTCGGAATAGTGTTCCAAGTGGAAGAGGACCAGTCAAATGAGGAGACATCTGAAGGAGAGAAGTTGCAGACAGGAGATCCTAAGTTCATCCTGAAATGCATGGGAGTCGGTTATCGTAACCTAAACCGCGTTGTTCTCTAAGACTTTGCGGACAGCTTTTTGAAAATCTTGTGATCGTGGACTGGCAGAGGGGCAGAGACTAGAGGAGACTAAAAGAGATTTTTATAGCTCCACCGTGTAAAAAGAATCGAGGGATTAATTGGTTTGATGTGTTCAGGCACAAATGATTTGATTAAAGTGTCGATCAGAAACAGAGGCTTTTTACTTGATTTACAGATTTTAAACCTTTACCTACAGCAGAAATGCTTTCTTATAAATACAACCCTTTGTCAAGATGCTGGAATGCAGTCGTGTATAGGGATGTAAACTTTAATTGAGTTTTAGTTTTCATTTTAAATCAGTTTTGGTTTCAGTTTTATTAATTGATAAATTATTAAGCTAAATTATGTTCACACACACTGATATCTGTTTAATTACTTAATTATTAAAATTAAGTTTTTCTACTCGGTCGCTTATGTCATTTCATTCTCAGGTTAAGACTTAACTTCTTTTAAATTACTTACATTGCTGCCTCTGTCTTCGAACTCATCTTCTGGATGTTGTCCTGGTTTCGGCTTGGTTTTGTTGTGCCATCGGTTGATGCCTTGAGCATTATACGCTGTAACTAATTAATACACTATTGTGGTATTAAAGATGATATCTGATGCTAATTAAACAATTTATTGCAGCAATTCTCATCCACGAGAAACTGTATTTTATTTGAAAAAGATTGTTGTAGAACATTAACGTACGGTATTATGAGATTTTTAATCTTTTTATTGACATAGAAAGTGTTGTCACGATCACCACACTCACCATAATAATATTTCATTATATTATATAGCGTAGGTTGACAGCGTTTAAAAGGTGTTTAAGGAGAACGCTCTAATTAATCATCTATCTTATTTATTTATTCCAAAATTTTAACGACAGCCTATGGCTGCTTGACGTCTTTAAAAGAAGTTATTGTAGGCTACCTTGTTACCTTGTGCTGTCAGTTCTTTGAACTCTAGCGACCATCTTGATCAAGCCTCTCCATTTCCTTCTGTCCGCCGTCGCATCTCTCAGTTCTGCCAAATTCATTCCAGTTGTTTCATGTATCTCGTCCATCCACTTTTCATTGGACGTCGTTGTTTTCTCCTTCCCTCTCCATATGCTAACATCATTTCTTTTTCCAATCCATCTGATCTCATGACATGACCAAAGAACCTCAACTTTGCTCTTAGCACTGTTTGTTGTAGTGTCTCTTCCTTCTCAATTCCGATACTCATGCGCACCCAATCGTTGGTCCTTTTCTCTTTCCATGATATTCTCTGCATCTTCCTCCATATCCACATTTCGCATGCGTTAATCTTTTTCCTCATTTTCTTGGTCATTGTCCATGTCTCGCTGCCGTATGTTACTGTTGGTATGATCAGAGCCTTCGCCAATCTTTTTTTCGTGTCTATACTCACATGTTTGTCCTTCCATATTTTTTCCAGACATTCATTGCAGTTTTTCCTATCGCTACTCTACGATTTATTTCCATATCACACTTTCCCTCTTTTTCTATTACTGATCCCAAAAACGTGAAGCTAGATACCGTTTCTATTTCCTCTCCGTCTACTTCAAAACTGTCCTCCTCCTCTGTTGTCATGATCTTTGTCTTCTTTATATTGAAGTAAAGTCCTGCTTTCTCACTTTCACTCTTGAGCCTTCGTATCAGTTCTACCAAATCGGTTTTTTTACCCGCCAATTGTGTTGTATCATCAGCGTATCTCAGATTGTTCATTGTTCTTCCCGCTATTGTAGGCTACATCAGTTTATTGTTTAGATTTCAGATCGTTTTTTTCCCATTTAGCAGTAAATCATGTGTATTCGAAATCCTTCAACATAGGCCGTTGCCGCCGACAAAGATTATATAGCTCTTCAAAATTATATTAAATGCCGTTAAATCTGAAATCCTTCGTTTATATAGCTTCGGCTGATAACGTTTAAAAGGTGTCGAAGGAGAGCGCTCTAACCAATTGGCGCTCGTGCCCCACAGTAGCCAATTATTGGTTTCACATGATTCTGCCCCGACATCCGAAACTGTGGACAAGAATTCTCTGCTCATTGTGAAAATTATTCCTCTCTTTTGAGGATAATCAGCTGGGGTCATAATCAACTTTGAGTTTACACAGCAAACAGATTCGTATCAAACGTCACAGTTCTGTATTTTAAAACCCTCGAATAGTTTCATGTCATCAGACTGCTTGCTCATCAGAAGATAGGCCAAGCTTTTCATACATGTAAGTTACTGTCTGCTATTTAAGCACATTGAGTGTGGTCTGCACAACCAAACAGCTTTAGGCCGTTCATAAAGAACCCTGCACTAGATAACCTGCGTTAGAGTCTCCCTCCCATTATTCTCATTTGGAATTACCTCCCCATCTGTTTGCGAGACATCGCTCAACTACCGAATGTACTTGTAGCCTAAATGTACACGTTATCCCATATAATCGCAATAATAAACTTCAAACTTCTAAAGCGCCACTCAAAGCCAAGCGCAGGGCTTCGGCTTATTTACGAGTGCTGCGTCAAGTCAGAGAGGTTTTCAAATGAGGTACGTGTCCGGTTTCCAGGGGAACCAGGTCCAGAGAGGAGGCAGAGCAGCAGGTATACGGAGGACGGGGGGTCGTTTAGGCCCAGAAGAATTGGGAGGCGAGGATCAATGAGTCAGGGTTGGAATTCCTGATCAGGTGAGACCAGTTTTATAGTGGAAAGACTGGGGGTGACGGAAAGAGGAGCCTGAGGCGGATGATGCTGGGTGATTGGTAGTGATGATGGAGGAAGAGAGAATCTGTGGAATTCGGGAGGGAGACCGTTCCAGAATCGTGGTTTAGTGTTGAATATGGCTCGGTTGGAGAATTTTAGATGAGTAGTGTCCGGGGATCGAGAAAGACTGAGACAGGAGGAGTAGCGAGTGGAGCGGGTAGAGCGACCGTATGTCGTCGACCCTGCTCATTTTTAATTAATTGATCGGGTCAGATCCTTCACCACCGCTGCCCAGTTTGAATGGGTACCGCTCCATATAAGGTCCCTGGGTACGGAGAAAAGACACCTTTTAAACGCTTGCCATCGTTCCTATATTAATTTTTACTGCATAATATTATAATCGTTCGATCCGATCTACATAATTTTTTTCTTAACAATACAACAACGAAATTTGTCAACATTAATAATATAAACGGACAGAAATGTCTGTTGTGTGTGTGTGTGTGTGTAATGTGTAGGCGTATGTACGTGCGTGTGAGCCGTGTCACGCGTAGCGTAACACGGTGCACACAATAGCACAGCGGCTAGACTATATTGTGACGTCACACAGAGGACTTTTAATGAATTGGGTCGAGACTGGCGCAGCCAACGAGTAGACCGTTAGAGGTCGCTCGAGTTAGAACGACATAGCTAGGGGTCGGTCGAGACTGGCGCAGCCAGTGTTTGTCACTGTTAGAGGTCCCAAGATTTCTTTTGTTCCTCAGTGTATTTAATCCGCCGCCAGGGGCGCCCCGTTTCAAAGAGAGCACAGTTAGAAGAAGATAGGCATGGGTAGGGGAGGGGAGCTGGAATTTGAAATTTAAACCGTCGCATAGATTCAAATTTGCGTGTAATGAAAGTCGGTAGGTGGCACTGCGACGAAGTTTAAACAGTCGCGTAGATTCAAATTTGCGTGTAATGAAAGTCGGTAGGTGGCACTGCGACGAAGTTTAAACAGTCGCGTAGATTCAAATTTGCGTGTAATGAAAGTCGGTAGGTGGCGCTGCTATCAACTTTAAACCGTCGCGTAGATTCAACTTGCCGTGTGATAAAATTTGCGCTGCACGATAGTCTATTGCCCTGTAGGCCTATGGACCCGCAGGCCACCGATCATACGATTTCAAGTGGAGCGTGCGTGCTCTCTAAACTTAACCGTCTTAGGACGGGCAAACATCTAGTACATAGTAATACATTAGGGTAGAGGTGTCAGAACTTTTTTAATGGAGGACAGTGGCAATATTTTCTAGCAAGTTGGGGACCAGGGTGCCGAAGGCGTCTGAGCAAAATGGAGGCAGAAGTCTGGGATGGGGTTCGGTCACTCGGTGACCGTGAGTCCGTTTCCAAAATTTTTTTGCAACTCTAACTGGTGAATTTTTGAGAAAACAAAATTAATAGTCAAATTTGGCTTTAAAAACGTAATTTTGATCTTCATTATGGCCCTATAACTTTTATAAGTCACGAACATCGCAGTAGTCTATATATGAAAGGATCAGCGGGCCATTAAAAATCGTCGACGGGCCATAAATGGCCCCGAGGATGTGCTTTTTTGACACCTCTGCATTATATAGGCTATCTATAGGTTCAACTGTAAATAACAACCTTTTCAATGGCGTTGTTCTGACCGTGACATTTTGTGTATCCCTACCCGTATAGATAAAAGGTGTCTCACTATAATAAAGTCCTCGTGTACGGACCACTGTTCACTCCGCCACTGTTCACTTTCCGACAGTGTCAGTCCCAAGCCTGGATAAAGGAGGAGGGCGACGCTAATGGTCTTCGCTACCACACAGCTAGTTGTTAAACAATAAACGAAAAAAACACAGACAGAAAGACACCTTTTAAAAGCTTGCCATCGCTCCTATAATTACTAATTCTCAACGACGTTTAATTAACCGCTAGGCCTATAGACAGAGACATGGAGAAACAATTTTATTCGTACACACTAACGATACATACTAATTATTATGATTATGGCCTACAGTAGCTAACCTTTTACATGGCGTTGTTCTCATAAGAGTGACATTTTGTGTATAGATAAAATGTAAATGTAATGTAGGGCCTATACGTTTTTATATAGCGACCGTATAGTTGTGACCCTGCTCAAATTTCAATAAATTGACAGTTGGAATTGTGGATGCCACACAATTTAATGTCCTCTTGTATGGACCGTGTTAGAGAGATCGTATGTCCTCGACTCTCCTCGTTTTTCAGTGAATTGATCGGGTGAGATCCTTCACAACTTCTACCCGTTTGAATGGGAGCCACGTACCATTTAAGGTCCCCGTGTACGGATCGCATGCATGCACGGTGCACACCTTTTAAACGCTTCACTTCGCTTTTATATTAATTCTCAACTGCGTTTAATCGCTAGATTCTATCGAACCGTCTGAGTCCTTACAGTATAACTTAGGAAATTCAATATCGATGTGAACAGCAAGGGCAGCTACGAATCCTACGATAAGTGCAACATTAGGCCTATGTAGTAAAATAGTAAATTAACGTAGTAGCCAGTGGCGTAACGAAGGGTTTCAGCGCCCGAGGGCAAGGGTTGATGACTGCGCCCCCTTTTAATTTTGTTGACAATCGTTATTTTCATAGTACTGTGTACCACTGAAAGCTAATTTTGCGCTCCTCTGGTGCGGCGCCCGGGGGCGGCTGACCCCTCTGCTTCCCCTTCGTTACGCCACTGGTAGTAGCCTAACTAGCATTGACATTTTGTTTATAGGTTAAATTAAATGCGGGCCCTACACATTTTTATGTAGTGACCAGGGATTGAATTGTCGGGGGTTGGGGTTGGGAGGTTTAACCCTTCCAATTCATGTTTCAACTCCTCCAGTTAATTCCCAAAACTAACCTAGGGCGGGGGTTAAGTTACCCCCCCCCCGGACATGTAATCCCCTCCGAATCTGTCCACCCCCAGTTGAGATTGACAATTCAAACCCTGGTATAGTGACCGTATGGCCTCGACCCTGCTAATTTTTCGATGGATTGATCGGGTGAGATCCTTCACCGCCGCCGTCCGTCTGAATGGTTGACACGCCATATTAAGGTTTCCGTGTATACAGACAAAGGACAGAAAGACACCTTTTAAACGTTTGCCATCGCTCCAGTATTAAATCTCAGCGGCGTTCAAAGGGTGGATTACAAGGGCGTGTACGACGCAATCCAACTGATGTAATGAAATATCGATGTGAACAGCAAGGGCAGCTACGATAGTTGCCAACGTAATATTAACTTCCCAAAGTGGTGGATTTCGATGACCGGTGCCGGTCCGCGAGCCCTCAGTTGCCGGTCCGCAAAGTGAGTCAAGAAACTGGTCAAATTGTCTCTGAATCAAGAAATGGCTATTTGGCCTATGTCTAAAAGTCATAGCAAAAAACATTTACTAGGCTAGCATTCAAGGGCAATAGAGTAATAGAATTAGCTAATCATACATTTAAATCAGTTTTAATATATATATTTGAGGAATTTAGGTGATCGAAAACGAAAAAGAGAAATAATTAATATATTTGGCACCGGTCATCCTGCTGTGGGAAAACTCCTGCCGGTCCGTGACACTGAAGAGTTTGGGAAGCGCTATATTAGAATACGCCGATAGCAACCGAATGCCTATAGCGTATGAATTGATCGGATAAGATACTTCAACTACCGCTGCCCATTTGAGTGGGTGCAACGCCATTTAAGATCCTCGTGTATGGACCACAATTAGACACCTTTTAAACGCTTGACATCGCTCCTATATTAAATCTCAACTCGTTAGATGTACGTGTTTAGCTTTTATGGTGCAGTGACGATTGTTGCATACATTAGAACCTACAGCAAAAATAACAAATTTTCACTAACAGTGAGATTTGGATCCACAGTTTAACGACAGCCTATGACAAGTTACCGTAAAAAATATTTTGGCATATTTCAATTACATTTAGTGTATAAACAGTATAGATAAACGCAAATGTAGATGTACACCTGTTTTATGTAGCGACCGTATAGCTTTGACCCTGCTCAACTGTCAATAAATTGATCGGGTGAGATCCTTCACCACCGCTGCCCGTTAAATTGAGCGGGTGTCTCGCCAGTCATCATCTAACTTAGGTCCTCGTGTACGGACCACCGTCCTAGAGCGATCGTATGGCCTGTATACTACCCTGCTCGTTTTTCCATGAACTGATAGGGTGAGATCATTCAACCACCGCTGCCCGTTTGAAAGGATCCGGACCGTGTTAGAGCGACCGTGTGAATGGGTTCCACACCAGTTAAGGTTACCGTGGTAAACATTTGTTATATATTTAACAAATACTAGCCACACCCTCCACGACCTTCTCCCCCTGTAAATTGTACTGGTCATGACCTGCGCCCACGCTCACATAACCGTGTTCTCCCTAGATTTGATTCCCTTACCAGGCGCGGCTTCTTAGCTAGGATGTTGTACAGTTAGACGTCTGTTTTCTAGTTGACTTAATTATCTTCTAATTATCGTTTTCTTTATACATAAATTATTTCTGACTTTGTATGTAAAGCGCTGAGCGTTTGCTTGCGTTTAATAAAGAACATTCTTACTTACTTACTTATACAGACCGCATAAATGCACAGTGAACACCTTTAAAACGCATGCCATCGCTTCTGTATTAATTCTTAACTGCATTTAACTGGCAGATAACAGTAGAGCTGTAATATGCCAAAAATAATCTTTGTCGGCGGAAACGGCCTATGTTGTCATAAGCTGCCGTTAAACTGTGGATCAAATCCCAACTGGCAGCTTGGTTCATTTTTAACTTAGGTTAAAACTTAGGTAAAAATTAAATATCGATGTGACGAGCAACGGCGACTACGATAGTTGCCAACATATATATAGGCAAGAACAAAAGCACTGAACAACCGATTGCTTAGCTAATTAGTACTACCATTGCGATTATTTTTGCGTATAGATCAAAGTAAATGTGGACCTTACACGTTTTCAACAGCGACTGTATGGCCACGACCCTGTTTGTTCAGTTTTCAATGAATTAATCGGATTAGATCATTCAACCACCCCCGCCCCTTTGAATGGGTGCAACGCCATCTCAGAAGATCCCGTGTATGGAACGTGTTCGCCCGAGCTTTGAATCTCTGCAATAAGCCATTATCGGTCGGCCTAGATCAGACAATCTGTTGACTTTGAAGGGCTAACTGTCCTACAGGGTGGGGCACTTTGATCCTGCAGTGACCTGTAAATGGAATCTAACTGTACAGAACATCTGTTGTCTGGTTGAAGTTATTAGTGTCTAATTCACAGCCTTTTCTAAAACAACTTTACCAAATTTTGACGCGGACTTATTCGTAGACATTCACGTTTTTCAGCAGCAACCGTATGAGCTCGACCCTGTTCAATTTTCAATGAATTGATCGGGTGAGATCCTTCATCACCGCTTCGGCGCTTCCCGTTTGAATGGGTGCAACGCTATTTAAGGTTCCCGTGTACGGACCACAAATAGACACCTTTTAAACGCTTGCCATCGCTCCTATAATTATTAATTATCAACCATACGTTTAATCGCTAGATACAGAAATGACGGAGCAATTTTATTCGTACAGTAACGATACATATTATGATTATGGCCTGTAACAGCAGATAACCTTTTACATGGCGTTGTTCTAAGAGTGATATATTGTGTATAGGTAAATGTAGGGCCTACCCGGCCAATACGTTTATAAGTAGCGACCGCGTATGGCTTTGACCCTGCTCAACTTTCAATAAATTATTCATTTAAACGCAGTTGGGAATTAATGTAAAAGCGAAGTCAAGCGTGATCGGGTGAGATCCTTCATCACCGCGCAGATCCTTCATCACGGTGATGCCCCGTGGCGCATTGGATAACATCTGGCAAAGTGACCGAGAGGTACCGAGTTCGAGCCCCCGTTGGGCGGATATGCTTTGTGTTTGCAGGCTGTCTGTTCTGTTAGTAGTTAAGATTTGTGTCTTGTGAATTGCATAATTGTACACTGTAACCGGTTGCGGTGTGTCAACCGGATTGTTGAATAAACGAAAATATATTATTATTAAATTGACAGGGTGAGATCCTTCGCCACCGCTGTCCGTTGGATGCCACACAATTTAAGATCCTCGTGCATTGACCGTGATAGAGAGATCGTATGTCCTCGACTCTCCTCATTTTTCAGTTAATTGATCCGGTGAGATCCTTCACAACTTCTGCCCGTTTGAATGAGAGCCACGCCATTTAAGGTCCCCGTGTACGGATCGCATGCGTGCACACCTTTTTAACGCTTGACTTCGCTTTTACATTAATTCCCAACTGCGTTTAAACTCTAGATCTTACCTCGTCCTGATATATTAAAGTATAACTTAGGAAAGAGAAGATCGATGTGAACAGCAAGGACAGCTACGATAGTTGCAAGATTATGTAGTAAAATAGTAGCTTAACGTAATAGCCTAACTATAATTTTAGCATAGACATTTTTATAGGGTAAATTAAATGTGGGCCATGCACGTTTTATGTAGTGGCCAGGGATTGAATTATCGGGGTTTGGGGTTTGGAGGGTTTAAGTTAAACCCCCCAACTCAGCGTTCAGTGGTGCAATGTATCTTATTTCCTTAGGCTAATTAATTGAAACTGTATCGCTTTTTCATTTTCATGCGTAACACTTCAATGTTTGCTAAGTCATAATTTTTTGATGGAGCTAGAAATCTTCTGAAAATAAAACGAGTTTTCCAATAAGTAGGCCCCTATTATTCATTGTTCGATTTTTTGACACAGCTAAGTATCGAGTACACGTACACCCATTACAATTTATCACGCAGGCAATACACCGGTTTTACGTGCATAAAATCCTGCTCGGGACATCTGGTAAATAAATAAATACGGACCAAAGACAGAAAGACACCTTTTAAACGTTTGCCATCACTCCTATATCAACCTTCAGCTGCGTTCAAGCGGCGGATTACAGGGGTAAACGCAAAACACAATCCAACTCATGTATTGAAATAGCGAGGTAAACAGCAATTGTATAGCTGCGATGTTACTGTTGCCATCGTGTAGCAAAACAAGCAGATAGAAACCGAATGCTTGGCGTATGAATTGATTGGGTGAGATACTTCAACCACCGCTGCCCGTCTGAATGGGTGCTACGCGATTTAAGGTCCCCGTGAATGGACCAGAATTATACATCTTTTAAACGCTTGCCATCGCTTTTATATTAATTCTCAATTTCGTCTAAATGGCAGATGTTCTGGCTACATTATGGGTAATTAAATATAGACGTTACCAGCAGCGGCGACTACGATAGTTGCCAACATATGGAACAATAAAAGTTAACAATCGATTGCTTACTGCTTAGACTGCAGTACTACCATTGACATTATTTTTGCGTAGGCTATAGATTAAAGCAGATGTGTCCTACACGTTTTTCAACAGCGACCGTATATGACCTCGACCCTGTTCAGTTTCAGCGAATTGATCGGGTGAGAGCCTTCAACCACCCCATGGTCACACAAACTGCGTGGTAACGTGTTAGAGCAGTGGTGGACTGGTGGTGCATCAGTGCCAGACGGTTGAACATAGGATGCTATATTAACTTCCAAGGTCGTTAATTGATTGTCTGGCCACACTATAGAATGTCTGAAGTCAACAGACATGGCTGCTGAGAATGTGTTTGGTCTGACTAATGCATCCCCAAGCCCTTCCCTTGCTCCATTCCTCCCTGGCTCGAGCCGACGTATAATTTCTTTAGTACAAAACGATACTTGCCAAGTGCCAACATATGCCTACATAATAATACATTAGGGCAGAGGTGTCAGAACATTTTAATGGTGGGGCAGTGGCAATATTTTCCAGCAAGTGGCGGGCCAGGGTGCCGAAGGCGCCTGAGCAACATAATGGTTGCAGAGGTCTGGGATGGGGTTCGGTGATCTCGTCCCCAGAATTTTTTTGCGAAACTGAATCTTAAATGGTGCATATTAAGCATGCAAATAGTCAAATTTGGTTTAAAAAAATTCAATTTTGATTTTCATTATCAGTCACGAACAGCACAGTAGTCATTAGGCAAGGCTCAGCGGGCCACAAAAGTGACAAAACATCGCCGACGGGGCAGAAATGGACCGAGGGCCTGCAATGGCTCAAGGACCTGCTTTCTGACACACCTGCATTGTATAGCCTATTTATAGGGCCTACTGTAGATAGCAACCTTTTACATTGCGTTGTTCTAACATTTTGTGTAGCCTATAGATAAATCATAAATGTAAATGTATACACGTTTTTATACAGCGACCGTATGGCTTTTATCTTGCACATTTTTCAAGAAATTGACCAGATGAGATCCTGCGCCATTCCTGTCCGTTTGAATGAGTGTCACGTAATTTAAGGTGCTCGTGTATACGAACTAGACACCTTTTAAACGCTTGCCATCGCTCCTATATTAGCTCGCAACGGCTTATAATCGCTAGCTCATCGTCGGTGGATTGTGCTCGGGTGGAGTTTGCTAATTGATGACTCCGTATGTCGTGATGATTGTAACTTTTATGACGCGACTAAACAAAAAGAATCGTGCACAAAAGCTCTTGAAAGGAAAGTCTAAGTAGGCAAAGTATAAATTAGAAAACTGGCAGACGGCGCCCATTCCTCTACAAGTCACGTTGACAGGCAATGATAGAGCAGATACTTTGGCCAAAGAAGTCCTAAGCATTGATGACATAACTTCTACTAATTATAATACATACAGTATATTTTATATACATATATAGGCCTATAGGCTATAGTAAATATGAATATAAGTCCACATACACGTAAATATATATATATATAATATATATATATATATATATATATATATATATATATATATATATATATATATACATATATATACATATATATATCAAATTCGTTGTTGGTACCTTCAAAATATATAACATTAATATATTAATCAGATTTGGAAAGCAATCAATTTCACTGATAATATTATAGGTCTATGCTATATAATAATATTATGTTTGACGCATAAGCTATAATTAATTTGTGCTCAAAATCTTCCGCTTCGAATCGGGCAGTAAACTTACACGGACGCGCTCGCCAAGCAATTTCTCACAACTTGGTGCACATGGTCTCCCGTAACAAATGACGACATTGTGACGTGAGTTCTCGTGAAACCGTGCAGGAGGTATGAGGTCACTCACTGCAGCGTCACTTATGCGCTGACAGAAGTTACACCATGTGGTGCATCGACATTCCGAATTCTTGTTCTGAGGACTTTTCCTGCGTTGTTCTTTAGTTTTTATGGTCCACTTCAGGATTTAGGCTGGTTTGAGGTCAAAGGTATGAAATCGCGAGTCTCGTTCGTCAGCAGTTCGACGGTTTCACGAAATACAATGACGTCACAGTGTCGTCAGTCAGTGTCGACAGGTCAGAAAATGGCCGTCGGGACATTTCTGGCCTGTCCACAATAGCCTGCTCTTTTGACACCCTGCAATATATCTATCTATAGGGCTTATTACTGTAGATATAACATTTTACATGGCGTTGTTCTGACAGTGACATTTTGTGTATAGATAAATGTAAATGTACACGTTTTCATATGGGCTAGCGACCGTATGGCTTCGACCCTGCTCATTTGTCAAGAAATTGACAGAATGAGATCCTGCGCCAGTGCTGTCGTTTTGAATGGGTTCCACGCCATTTAAAGTCCCCCGCCATGCATGTATACGGACCGAAGACAGAAAGACACCTTTTAAACGCATGTCATTGCTGCTATAATTATTAACTCTCAACTGTGGTTAATCGCTTTGGTGATATATCTTCGTCTATTGAGAAAAACAATCTGCAAAAACGCAGAAATGCTAACATGAGTGATAATGGATAATTAAAGTGACTTGTCGTTTTCGGGTGGCTTTTGCCTGTTACAGACTCTGTCTGTCGTGGTGACTTTAACATCATAGTCGATAAGGGATGGACGACATTGTTGGATGCCAGCTGTCTTATGTATAAGTTGCGTACTTAGACTTCCCAGTTACGCGCTTTTGTGCAGATTTTTTGGTTAGGCGCTTTATAAATGACAGTTTAATAATCATAATTAATAATTTGAACGAACAGAAATCTGTGTCCGTCCGTCCGTCGTGTTACGCTGTTTCGCTAAAGTCCCAGCGGGCTATCCACACATTATCGCAACCAGACACGTTGGTAGGGGTGCGTGACCGCAGAACAGCGGCCGAGGACCAAACTGGGGCAGACGAGGCAGCGCAGCGCCTATAACGAGACACGTGGGACCTTCTACATTTCTATGGAAGGGGAGGGGAGGAGAAAGGGAAGGGGAGTTGGATGGATAATTTTAAGTTGCCGGCCAGAGCTCGCTAACGTTACCGTCCTAGGACGGGCAAACATCTAGTAATAATAATAGACCAGCATCAGCTTAATGAGTGTTCCTACATGAACTAAGATAACTTAATCTCAATCTAAAGCTGCTTTATTAAACGATTCTGCCATCTCACACCAGAAAACTAAATTCTAAGCTAATAAGGTTTATTTGGATCCCGAGTCACGTTGACCTCATGGGCAATGATATAGAGCAGATACTTTGGCTAAAGAAGTCCTAGGTATTGTTCACATAAATTTTACCAATTAATGTGAATTTCAGGAAATGTTTTATTTAATAAAACATTATAGTAAACAAATGACAATTAGAATACATTAATTAGAATAGAGGTCATTTATTTAAATCTATTTGTCCAAATACAGATAGTTCTGAATTAAGCCTACGTCTGGGAGTGGCAAATACTAAACAAAAAGGTTATTTTATTATAAAAAGAAATTCTAATGGTTTTTATGATACCGTACCTGTTTGTAATATTGGTAACATTTCATAACAATAATAAAAAATATATATTATTAGTATCATGGACAGCGTCAGTAAGTTGTATTGCTCTATGTCGTTACACAATTAATATTATACTAGTGATATTGATAGGTTCTGTTTTGACACCTTTTAATGGTGTCTTTCTGACGCTATAAGGTTCTCGATTTTTTGCATTATATAATAGTCTTGCGAGTAATTCTTTTAGGTATGCATTTACAAATAATGTAATGTAATGTAATGTAATTAGTAATTTATATAGCGCCGCTCACAGCCGAGGCCATTCAGTAGCGCTCCCAGTGCGAGAACCCCGAGAGAAGAAATATGTTTTAAGGAGAGAGAGATGAAGACAATGATCCAGAAAGGAAAGTCTCACGCAAAGTGAAGTGAAGGGCATTCCATAAAGAGGGCCCAATGATGGCAAAGGATCGAGTTTGAGCAATCGTAGTCCTAGCTCGTGGGACAAAGAAGTCAGATCGGTCCAGAGATCGTAAAGGCCGATGAGAAGATGCAGAAAGAGGAGGACGAATGACATCCCTGAGGTATTTTGGAGCAAGTCCCAGTTTGGATTTGAGGACCAAAGCAAGGACTTTAAACTGAATGCGGTCAGAGAGAGGAAGCCAATGCAGTTGGTTAACCATGAATGATGATATATGGGAGTATTTAGGAAGGTGAGCAATCAATCGAGCAGCAGTATTGAGAACAGATTGAATAGGGTATAGACGGACCTTGGGAAGACCAATAAGTAGGGAGTTGCAATAATCAATTCTGGAACAGACAAATGCATGGACAATGGATGCCATGGTAGAGAGAGGAACAGATCTGCGAATAACCCTGAGACGCCGTAGGTGAAAGTAAGAGGATCGTGTAAGGTTGGTTACATGAGCAGAAAAAGTGAGAGCGCTGTCCAAAGTGACACCTAGGTCACGCACACAAGTAGAGAACGTAAAATTGGGAAAGTTTTCAGAGAGAAGCGAAAAGTCAATTTTCAGAAGTTGTTGGGGTGTGCCAAGCCAAATAAGTTGAGTTTTGGAAGAGTTTAGCGAAAGGCGATTGGAAGACATCCACAAATGCAAGTCATGGGAAAGAGCTTCAATACGGCGAGCTAAAGTGAGTTGAGTAGACGCAGGACCATGAACATATGCCTGAACGTCATCAGCAAAAAGGTGACCAGTAGCAGAGTAATTTGTAAACAAAGAGGTAATATCAGCCGTGTACAAAATGAAAAGAAGGGGTCCAAGGACTGATCCCTGAGGAACTCCTAGAAGGACAGGCACCCAGTTAGACCTGGAATTACCAGCTATAACCATTTGGGTGCGACCAGACAGGTAGGATTGAAGCCAGAGAAGAGGGACTCCCTTAAGACCATAGGAGGATTCAAGGCGTTGGAGCAGAATATCGTGATCCACCATGTCGAAGGCTGCTGAGACATCAAAAAGTGCAAGAAGGGTGACCTGAGCCTTATCAATAGCTGAGTAGATGTCAGCTAGCATAGAGAGCAGGGCTGTTTCAGTTGAGTGGAACGCCCTGAAACCAGATTGGTGTGAGGGGAGAAGGCCTGAAGACTCAAGGTAAGGAAGAATCTGAATTGAAACCAGACGTTCAAGGGTTTTTGAAAGAAAAGACAGGTTAGAAATAGGCCGATAATTTTTGCAGTCGTTTGGGTCCAGATTAGTTTTCTTAAGTGCCGGGAAAACCAAAGCACGTTTTTGGGAAGCAGGAATGCAGCCCTCAGTAAGCGATCTATTGAAGAGATAGAGAAAGAACGGTGCAAGATCATCAAGTATGTCAATAATAATAAATGGAGGGAGTGGGTCTAGTTCACATGATCTAAGATTAACACCCGAGAAAACTGTTCTTAGATCAGCGTCCGTAATAGGCTTAAAGCCAACGAACTCGGAAGATGTAGATGAGAACACCGGAGGTGTAGCATCAGCTGTAGCGGCACGGAGAGAGTTTGTCTTCGTGTTCAGCATGTCAAGAAACTCATCAGCAGTGAAGGCTGGAGTCTCGAGCGGACGAGACGGCCGACCAAGAAGCCCCGAGATGGAAGACCATAGACGCCGTGGGTTTTTTTCGTTACGCGAGACAAGGTTCTCCCAGTAAGCGGCCTCTTTTTGATGGTATAGCCGGTGAAGGCATCGAAGTTGAGTAGTCCATATCAACCGATCACTGGGATCCTTGGATCTCCGATAACGTCGCTCAGCACAGTAATATTATCCTTTGAGGTCGTAAGACGACTTTATACCTTTGAATAACAATAACAGTAATTGCCCGATCTAGACTTATCATATTTTGTTGCAGTAATCAAAAATCGACTTCAACAGCCAGCGCAGCTTCGATAGTTGCCAACATACATTAGGGCCTACTGTAGATAACAACGTTTTACATGGCTTTGTACTAACAGTGACAGTTTGTGTAGGCCTATAGGTGAATGTAAATGTAAACGTTTTTATATAACGACCGTTTGGTCTCCACCCTGCTCATATTTCAATGAATTTATCTGGTAAAATCATTCACCACCGTATAATGCCCTTTAAATGGGTTCCACGCTATTTTCTACGTTCCGACCTCCTCACTAGGCCTAGGAAGGAATTCATTACCAGGATGCTTTACACTTGTTAACTGCCTGCCTGACTCTCTGGATTTTGACCCTCTGCCTATCGATTCTGTTTTGATTAAGCGCCTGTGAATAAGCTGGTTTCCGCGACTTTGCTTTTGTGGGCGCTCTAGAAATATCGAGTTTACGATTACGATTAACATAATGTTATAACTTAACTATCCATTGTTATCACTTATCACTATACGTTATTATTACTTCTGTGTTATTTTACATTTTATTTTCGATGACCATTGCGCGTTTGCTAATGGAGTAATAAAGGCAATACTTGCTTACTTACTTACTTACTTACTTACTTACTTACTTACTTACTTACTTACTTACTTACTTACTTACTTACTTACTTACTTACTTACTTACTTACTTTACTTACTTACTTACTTACTTACTTACTTACTTACTACTTACATAAGATCACTGCGTACGGACCGCATTAATGCAGGGTGCACACCTTTTAAATCTTGCCATCTCTTTTATATTAATTCTGAACTGTTTACGGCAAACACGATAAGAAATATAGTCCATAGCTTAGGTAATTAATCATTGACGTGAACGGCAAGGGCAGCTATGGTATAGTTGCCAACGTAAAGTAGAATATCAGATAACAAGCTTGACGTAATACTAATAATGACATTTTGGGTATTATTCAAAAACTTTCAAGGTCCTCTTCGGTGTACCCCAAGGATCCATCCTAGGTCCACTTCTCTTCATTCTATACACCTCCAATATTGTCAACATTGCCTCGCAACATGGTCTTATGATCCATCTATATGCCGACGACACCCAACTCTACGTAAAGCTCTATGGAAGAAACATTGGAAACATCAAAACCAAAATCGCAGCATGCACCCGTGATATTCAATCCTGGTGTGCTTCCATGCGTTTGAAACTAAATACTACTAAAACAGAACTCATTTGGTTCGACCGTCGGAACAATCTGGATGATGATAAATCACTGAAAATACTTAACATTGACTTAAGCTGTTCGATTCCACCTTCAGAAGTGGTTCGCGACCTTGGAGTATTGCTAGACTGCAATCTAAATATGACTCAACATATTTCCTCCATTGCCAGAGCCTGCTATTTCCACCTTCGCCGAATTAAACAAGTGAAACGCTGCCTGGATGAAACCTGCCTCCGTATTCTTACTCAAGCCCTTGTCATCTCTCGCATCGACTACTGCAATTCCGTTCTATCTGGTCTTCCCACATCAACGCTACAACCTCTAACATCTGTTCTGCATGCCGCAGCTCGCCTAATAAAAGACCTTGGTCCCAGAGACCACATCACACAATCTCTTCAACAACTACACTGGCTTCCCATTCGCGCCCGTATCGCTTTCAAAATCTCCCTCCTCATGTACCATATCCATTCTGGAACCTCACCCTCATATATGAAATCCATGGTCGTTCCATGCTCTGCTTCAAATCCTAGAGGACTCAGATCGGCCACACGAGGAGACTTTACCGTTCTTCGCACCAGGAAGTTTGGAGATCGTGCTTTTGCTGTCTCTGGACCCAGAGAATGGAACAGTCTCCCAGCTACAATCCGTCAATGTTCATCTGTTACGCAATTTAAATCAAAACTAAAAACTCATCTATTCTCATTACACTATGACTGAGAACACAGCGCAAACGCGCTTTCGTGCAAGACTAGTCTTGTTAAAGCGCGCTATAAATGTCTAATTGTATTGTATTGTATTGTATTATTATTATGTTAAATTAAATTTGGACCAGTGCTGCAGTGGCAAAATTAGAGGTGAGTATACGCTACAGTAGCCTACAGCCTACAGGTTCATAGGCGCCGACTTTATTTTGTTTTGTTTCTGGGTGCATAAGTTATACCTCTGGAAAATGTTTCTATATTCTACATTGCCGTAGGTGAGTTATAGCTCATTTTTGGAGAAAGAAAATTGCTTTCCTGTTTAGGGTTAGACTTTTACGTGGTTAGAAAGCTTGTTTGAAACTCACGTGATGCCGACTGACATAGTTGTGCGGCTTTGCTGCCCACGTGTCCGAAATGTGTGCATGTAGCCCGTCTTATATATAGCCTAGGAAATTTGCTAATTTATATTGTACAGTAGGTCCAAATTCTTCTGGGCGCGATGCACCCACTGAACTTTCTCTGCACCCAAGGCTCCCAAAGAGTCGGCGCCTATGTACAGGTTATTTTTCGCAAGTCTGAGGGGATTGGTTTGTAGGGGGGGGGGTCGCTGTGCTGCTGTGCAGCCTGTGCCCATCTTCCAATAAACTGAATATAAAAGTTGTTTTGCAACTCGCTTGGTCAAGCAAACAGAAATAATTAAATTTCAAACTGAAATTTTGTTTAGGCTATAGTCTTCAGAGATGCTAATTGATTATATAGAATTAGCGATATCTTGTAGCCAATCGCTTAGTATTAGAATTAGCAGCAGCTAATCAATTAGAAACCAGAACTATAGATGAAGCACCACGCAGTCGGTCCTTAAAAGTTTATTTGATTGTCAACTTAACATCTTTACGCGTCTGACGAAGTTTGACGATACGTAGGCTGGCTTCCAATTAGCATTGATAATTTAACTCCATCTTTTACACCTCCCTATTAATTTTGCTCTTCCTTCCGATACCACTTTTATCTCAATACCATTAAAGAACGTTTAAGGAAAATCAGAATAAAATTTAATGTTATCACCAGTCGCCTGTGCAGCCATTGTGAGAAGCATAATTATAGAGAAAAGTTTATATAATTGAACAGCTAATCGTTTTATGATTAGAATTAGCTAAAAATTGCTAATCAATTACAATTAGAATTAGCATCAGGCGACAGCTAATTGACTAGAATTAGAATTAGTTCTTTGTCTAATCGATTAGCTAATTGATTAGAATCTAATCGATTATTTACCCATCTCTGAATTAGTAGTATAGTCTTAAAAAGTTATAGACTAGTCTACATATATATACAGTATTAAACAATAAACAGACATATGTCAAGGTACGTTCTGAAGGTGAGTAGGCGTATACACGCTCGGCACAGGTGAGTATACTTGTGAGGTGAGCATACATGCTGTATAACCGCATATACCTTCGTCTAAATTCGTAGGCTAGACGTTCACGTTTTTAGCAGCAACCGTATGAGCTCGACCCTGTTCAATTTTCAATAAATTGATCAGATCCTTCATCACCGCCTCCCGTTTGAATGGGTGCTACGCTATTTAAGGTCCCCGTGTACGGACCACAAATAGACACCTTTTAAACGCTTCCCATTGCTCCTATAATTACTAATTCTCAACTACGTCCCATTGCTCCTATAATTACTAATTCTCAACTACGTTTAATCGCTAGGCCTATAGACAGAGACATGGAGTAACAATTTTATTCGGACACACTAACGATACATACTCATTATTATTATTATGGCCTACAGTAGCTAACCTTTTACATGGCGTTGTTCTCATAAGAGTGACATTTTGTGTATAGATAAAATGTAAATGTAATGTAGGGCCTATACGTTTTTATATAGCGACCGCATAGGCTAGTTGTGACCCTGCTCAAATGTCAATAAATTGACAGTTGGAATTGTGAATGCCACACAATTTAAAGTCCTCGTGTATGGACCTTGTGAGAAAGATCGTATGTCCTCGACTCTCCTCATTTTTCAGTGAATTGATCGGGTGAGATCCTTCACAACTTCTGCCCGTTTGAACGGGAGCCACGCCATTTAAGGTCCCCGTGTACGGATCGCATGCGTGCACGGTGCACACCTTTTTAACGCTTGACTTCGCTTTTATATTAATTCCCAACTACGTTTAATCGCCAGATTTGATCGAGACCTCTAAGTCCTTACAGTATAAATTAGGAAATTCAATATCGATGTGAACAGCAAGGGCAGCTACGAATCCTACGATAAGTGCAACATTAGGCCTTTGTAGTAAAATAGTAGCTTAACGTAGTAGCCTAACTAGCATTGACATTTTGTTTATAGGTTAAATTAAATGTGGGCCCTACACGTTTTTATGTAGTGACCAGGGTTTGAATTGTCGGGGTTTGGGGTTGGGAGGGAGGGTTTAACCCTCCCAATTCGTTTTCAACTCCTCCAGTTAATTCCCAAAACTAACCAAGGGCGGGGGTTAAGTTACCCCCCCCCCGGCCAACCCATCACAGCTTTCAGTGGCGCAATGTATCTTATTTGCTTAGACTAATTAATTGAAACTATATCGCCTTTTTTTCATTTTCATTCGTAGGCCTGCCACTTAAATGGTTGCTTAGTTATAATTTTTTGATAGAGCTAGAAATCTTCTGAAAATAAAGCAAGTTTTCCAATAAGAAGGCCCCTATAATTTATTGTTCCATTTTTTGACACAGCTGAGATCGAGTACACGTACACTCATTACAATTTAGAACGACGGCTATAAGCTTACACTGGTTTTACGTGAGTAAAAAAAATCCTACTCGGGGCATCTGGACTTGTAATCCCCTCCGAATCTGTCCACCCGCAGTTGAAATTTGACAATACAAACCCTGGTATAGTGACCGCATGGCCTCGACACTGCTCATTTTTCGATGGATTGATCGGGTAGGGACCCTGGGCAATTCCTTCACTCGCAATTGCTCATGCGCTTCGGCGTGAAACTCCGACTCAGCGTCCGCGCAGTAGTCGGGAGCGCCTCTGAATAGGAATCTGGAAGGGTCGCTATAACAAATGTTCAAATACAATACAATACAATACAATGTCTAAAAGTCATAGCAAAAAACATTTACTAGGCTAGCATTCAAGGGCAATAGAGTAATACAATTAGCTAATCATACATTTAAATCAGTTTTAATATATATATTTGAGGAATTTAGGTGATCGAAAACGAAAAAGAGAAATAATTAATATATTTGTCATCCTGCTGTGGGAATTCCTGCCTGTCCGTGACACTGTAGAGTTTGGGAAACGCTATAGCCTATTCGAATATGCCGATAGCAACCGAATGCTTAGCGTATGAATTGATCGGATAAGATACTTCAACTACCGCTGCCTATTTGAGTGGGTGCTACTATACCCTGGTGGAACCAGTATTACTATACGGATCGGAGTGCTGGTGCCTGAGGAAAGAGGATGAGAGAAGACTACTGGTGACAGAAATGGGGTGGTTGAGGAGAATCATGGGTAGAAGCAGAAGAGACAAAATAAGGAATGATCAAACAAGAAAAGACCTCGGAGCGGAGGAGACGGTGGTATAGAGAGAATTGGGAGACGAAGACATAGATGGTACGGACACGTGAGACGGATGGGGGGAGAGAGACTGCCCAATGCAGCGCTACACGGTCACGTGGAGGGAGAGAGAGCAGGGGAAGGCAACGGAAGACCTGGATGGACAACATCCAAGAAGACCTACAGAAGAGGGGTACAGACATAACGAAGATCGGCAGCATAGTACGGAATAGAGAACACTGGAGAGAGGCTTCATAAGGGCCTCATCGTCGGGAAACTGATGGAAGAGCAATAAGAAGAAGCTGGCTTCCAATTAGCCTTGATAATTTAACTCCATCTTTTACACCTCCCTATTAATTGTGCTCTTCCTTCCGATACCACTTTTATCTCAATACCATTAAAGAACGTTTAAGGAAAATCAGAATAAATTTTTATCACCAGTCGCCTGTGCAGCCATTGTGAGAAGCATAATTATAGAGAAAAGTTTATATAATTGAACAGCTAATCGTTTTATGATTAGAATTAGCTAAAAATTGCTAATCAATTACAATTAGAATTAGCATCAGGCGACAGCTAATTGACTAGAATTAGAATTAGTTCTTTGTCTAATCGATTAGCTAATTGATTAGAATCTAATCGATTATTTACCCATCTCTGAATTAATAGTATAGTCTTAAAAAGTTATAGACTAGTCTACATATATATACAGTATTAAACAATAAACAGACATATATGTCAAGGTACGTTCTGAAGGTGAGTAGGCGTATACACGCTCGGCACAGGTGAGTATACTTGTGAGGTGAGCATACATGCTGTATAACCGCATATACCTTCGTCTAAATTCGTAGGCTAGACGTTCACGTTTTTAGCAGCAACCGTATGAGCTCGACCCTGTTCAATTTTCAATAAATTGATCAGATCCTTCATCACCGCTTCCCGTTTGAATGGGTGCTACGCTATTTAAGGTCCCCGTGTACGGACCACAAATAGACACCTTTTAAACGCTTCCCATTGCTCCTATAATTACTAATTCTCAACTACGTTTAATCGCTAGGCCTATAGACAGAGACATGGAGTAACAATTTTATTCGGACACACTAACGATACATACTCATTATTATTATTATGGCCTACAGTAGCTAACCTTTTACATGGCGTTGTTCTCATAAGAGTGACATTTTGTGTATAGATAAAATGTAAATGTAATGTAGGGCCTATACGTTTTTATATAGCGACCGCATAGGCTAGTTGTGACCCTGCTCAAATGTCAATAAATTGACAGTTGGAATTGTGAATGCCACACAATTTAAAGTCCTCGTGTATGGACCTTGTGAGAAAGATCGTATGTCCTCGACTCTCCTCATTTTTCAGTGAATTGATCGGGTGAGATCCTTCACAACTTCTGCCCGTTTGAACGGGAGCCACGCCATTTAAGGTCCCCGTGTACGGATCGCATGCGTGCACGGTGCACACCTTTTTAACGCTTGACTTCGCTTTTATATTAATTCCCAACTGCGTTTAATCGCCAGATTTTATCGAGACCTCTAAGTCCTTACAGTATAAATTAGGAAATTCAATATCGATGTGAACAGCAAGGGCAGCTACGAATCCTACGATAAGTGCAACATTAGGCCTTTGTAGTAAAATAGTAGCTTAACGTAGTAGCCTAACTAGCATTGACATTTTGTTTATAGGTTAAATTAAATGTGGGCCCTACACGTTTTTATGTAGTGACCAGGGTTTGAATTGTCGGGGTTTGGGGTTGGGAGGGAGGGTTTAACCCTCCCAATTCGTTTTCAACTCCTCCAGTTAATTCCCAAAACTAACCAAGGGCGGGGGTTAAGTTACCCCCCCCCCGGCCAACCCATCACAGCTTTCAGTGGCGCAATGTATCTTATTTGCTTAGACTAATTAATTGAAACGATATCGCCTTTTTTTCATTTTCATTCGTAGGCCTACCACTTCAATGGTTGCTTAGTTATAATTTTTTGATAGAGCTAGAAATCTTCTGAAAATAAAGCAAGTTTTCCAATAAGAAGGCCCCTATAATTTATTGTTCCATTTTTTGACACAGCTGAGATCGAGTACACGTACACTCATTACAATTTAGAACGACGGCTATAAGCTTACACTGGTTTTACGTGAGTAAAAAAAATCCTACTCGGGGCATCTGGACTTGTAATCCCCTCCGAATCTGTCCACCCGCAGTTGAAATTTGACAATACAAACCCTGGTATAGTGACCGCATGGCCTCGACACTGCTCATTTTTCGATGGATTGATCGCGTAGGGACCCTGGGCAATTCCTTCACTCGCAATTGCTCATGCGCTTCGGCGTGAAACTCCGACTCAGCGTCCGCGCAGTAGTCGGGAGCGCCTCTGAATAGGAATCTGAAAGGGTCGCTATAACAAATGTTCAAATACAATACAATACAATACAATGTCTAAAAGTCATAGCAAAAAACATTTACTAGGCTAGCATTCAAGGGCAATAGAGTAATACAATTAGCTAATCATACATTTAAATCAGTTTTAATATATATATTTGAGGAATATAGGTGATCGAAAACGAAAAAGAGAAATAATTAACATATTTGGCACCGGTCATCCTGCTGTGGGAAAATTCCTGACACTGAAGAGTTTGGGAAGCGCTATATTAGAATACGCCGATAGCAACCGAATGCTTAGCGTATGAATTGATCGGATAAGATACTTCAACTACCGCTGCCCATTTGAGTGGGTGCTACTATACCCTGGTGGAACCAGTATTACTATACGGATCGGAGTGCTGGTGCCTGAGGAAAGAGCATGAGAGAAGACTACTGGTGACAGAAATGGGGTGGTTGAGGAGAATCATGGGTAGAAGCAGAAGATACAAAATAAGGAATGATCAAACAAGAAAAGACCTCGGAGCGGAGGAGACGGTGGTATAGAGAGAATTGGGAGACGAAGACTTAGATGGTACGGACACGTGAGACGGATGGCGGGAGAGAGACTGCCCAATGCGGCGCTACACGGTCACGTGGAGGGAGAGAGGAGCAGGGGAAGGCAACGGAAGACCTGGATGGACAACATCCAAGAAGACCTACAGAAGAGGGGTACAGACATAACGAAGATCGGCAGCATAGTACGGAATAGAGAACACTGGAGAGGCTTCATAAGGGCCTCATCGTCGGGAAACTGATGGAAGAGAAATAAGAAGAAGCTGGCTTCCAATTAGCATTGATAATAATTTAACTCCATCTTTTACACCTCCCTATTAATTGTGCTCTTCCTTCCGATGCCACTTTTATCTCAATACCATATAAAAGAACGTTTAAGGAAAATCAGAATAAATTTCTATCACCAGTCGCCTGTGCAGCCATTGTGAGAAGCATAATTATAGAAAAAGTTGATCTAATCGAACAGCTAATCGTTTTATGATTAGAATTAGCTAAAAATTGCTTATCAGTTAGAATTAGAATTAGCATCAGGCGACAGCTAATTGACTAGAATTAGAATTAGTTCTTTGTCTAATCGATTAGCTAAATGATTAGAATCTAATCGATTATTTACCCATCTCTGAATTAGTCGTATAGTCTTAAAAAGTTATAGACTAGTGTCTACACGATACAGCATTAAACAAAAATATGTCAAGGTACGTTCTGAAGGTGATTAGGCCTATACACGGTCGGCACAGAGTGAGCATACTAAACGTATTTCTGAGGTGAGTATACACGCTGTATATCCGCGTATACCTTCGTCTACATTCGTAGACGTTCACGTTTTTCAGCAGCAACCGTATGAGCTCGACCCTGTTCATTTTTCAATGAATTGATCGGGTGAGATCCTTCATCACCGCTTCCCGTTTGAATGGGTGCTACGCTATTTAAGGTCCCCGTGTACGGACCACAAATAGACACCTTTTAAACGCTTGCCATCGCTCCTATAATTATTAATTATCAACCATACGTATAATCGCTGGACACTTCGTACAGTAACGATACATATTATGATTCTGGGAATTTATGGCCTGTAACCCGTAGATAATGGCGTTGTTCTGAGAGTGACGTATTGTGTATAGGTAAATGTCGGGCCTACCCGGCCTATACGTTTTTAAGTAACGACCGTATGGCTTTGACCCTGCTCAACTTTCAATAAATTGACAGGGTGAGATCCTTCGCCACCGCTGCCCGTTGGATGCCACACAATTTAAGATCCTCGTGTATGGACCGTGTTAGAGAGATCGTATGTCCTCGACTCTCCTCATTTTTCATCCATCTAGTTTAACTTGCGGGAATCTTGAGATCTTGATTGATTGATTGCTTGCTTGAGCCACAGGCTAAAATGTCAAATCTTGCGACGACTAGTTCGATCACTTACAATCATTCAATCGTCGTGAAACTTGGCAGACAGACTCGCCCTCGCACACACTTCATTCTATCAAAATTTCAGCTCCCCCAAAAAAGGCTAGCTTATAGAATCGGGGACTCAACTTTTCGAATCGGGGAATCCCCTTTTCCGATACGGAGCGTTGTGATTGGCCAGCGTTGTGATTGGCCGCAGTCGTAAATGAACGCGGACTATATATTTGTAGAGGTAACTGCTTCGTAAGACGCATTATAGGATACTAGATGGATATAGTAAAAAAACTTTGTTTTTACGGGCTGTATTTTATTATCCATCTACTTTAACTTGCGGGAATCTTGCTTGCTTGCTTGCTTGGTTGATTGAGCCACAGGCTAAAAAGTCAAATCTTGCGACGACTAGTTCGATCACTTACAATCATTCAATCGTCGTGAAACTTGGCAGATAGACTCGCCCTCGCACACACTTCATTCTATCAAAATTTCAGCTCCCCAAAAAAGGCTAGCTTATAGAATCGGGGACTAAACTTTTCGAATCGGGGAATCCCTTTTCCGATACGGAGCGTTGTGATTGGCCAGCGTTGCCATTGGCCGCAACAGAAACGGGTGCGCTGCCTCATTAAACGGACGCTATGTTGTAAAATGAACGCGGACTATATATTTGTAGAGTCAACTGCTTCCATAAAGACGCATTATAGGATACTAGATGGATATAGTAAAAACTTTGTTTTTACGGGCTGTATTTTATTATCCATCTAGTTTAACTTGCGGAAATCTTGAACTTACGGAATGTTTGTTTGCTTGAGCCACAGGCTAAAAAGTCAAATCTTGCGACGACTAATTCGATCACTTACAATCATTCAATCGTGCTGAAACTTGGCAGATAGACTCGTCCTCGCAGACACTTCATTCTATCAAAATTTCAGCTCCCCAAAAAAGGCAAGCTTATAGAATCGGGGACTCAACTTTTCGAATCGGGGAATCCCTTTTCCCATACGCAGCGTTGTCATTGGCCAGCGTTGTCATTGGCCGCAACAAAAAACGGGCGCGGTGCCTCATTAAACGCACGCTATATCGTAAATGAACGCGGACTATATATTTGTAGAGGTAACTGCTTCGTAAGACGCATTATAGGATACTAGATGGATATAGTAAAAACTTTGTTTTTTACGGGCTGTATTTTATTTATCCATCTAGTTTAACTTGCGGAAATCTTGCTTGCTTGTTTGCTTGTTGCTTGATTGTTTGAGCCACAGCTAAAAAGTCAAATCTTGCGACGACTAGTTCGATCACTTACAATCATTCAATCGTCGTGAAACTTGGCAGATAGACTCGCCCTCGCAGACACTTCATTCTATCAAAATTTCAGCTCCCCAAAAAGGCTAGCTTATAGAATCGGGACTCAACTTTTCGAATCGGGGAATCCCCTTCTCCGATACGCAGCGTTGTCATTGGTCAGCGTTGTGTGGCTGCATTGGCCGCAGTCGTAAAACGCGACATGAGTCACGCGGACTATATATTTGTAGAGGTAACTGCTTCATAAGACGCATTATAGGATACTAGATGGATATAGTAAAAACTTTGTTTTTTACGGGCTGTATTTTATTATCCATCTAGTTTAACTTGCAGGAATCTTGCTTTTGATTGTTTATTTGAGCCACAGGCTAAAAAGTCAAATCTTGCGACGACTAATTCGATCACTTACAATCATTCAATCGTCATGAAACTTGGCAGATAGACTCTCGCCCTCGCACAGACACTTCATTCTATCAAAATTTCAGCTCCCCAAAAGGCTAGCTTATAGAATCGGGGACTCAACTTTTCGAATCGGGAATCCCCTTTTCCGATACGCAGCGTTGTGATTGGCCAGCGTTGTGAAACGGCCGCTGCCTCATTAAAACGGATGCTATGTCGTAAAATTGACTATATATATTGTAGAGGTAACTGCTTCATAAGACGCATTATAGGATACTAGATGGATATAGTAAAAAACTTTGTTTTTACGGGCTGTATTTTATTATCCATCTAGTTTTTTAACTTGCAGGGAATCTTGCTTGCTTGCTTGGATGAGCCACAGGCTAAAAAGTCAAATCTTGCGACGACTAATCCGATCACTTACAATCATTCAATCGTCCTGAAACTTGGCAGATAGACTCTGCCCTCGCAGACACTTCATTCTATCAAAATTTCAGCCCCCAAAAAGGCTAGCTTATAGAATCGGGGACTCAACTTTTCGAATCGGGGAATCCCCTTTTTCCGATACGCAGCGTTGCCATTGGCCAGCGTTGCCATTGGCCGCAACAGAAACGGGGCGCGCTGCATCATTAAACGGACGCTATGTCGTAAAATGAACGCGGGACTATATATTTGTAGAGGTAACTGCTTCATAAGACGCATTATAGGATACTAGATGGATATAGTAAAAAAACTTTGTTTTTTTACGGGCTGTATTTTATTATCCATCTAGTTTAACTTGCGGAAATCCCTGCTTGCTTGCTTGCTTGAATTGTTCTGAGCCACAGGCTAAAAAGTCAAATCTTGCGACGACTAATTGGATCACTTACAATCATTCAATCGTCATGAAACTTGGCAGATAGACTCGCCCTCGCAGACACTTCATTCTATAAAAATTTCAGCTCCCCAAAAAAGGCTAGCTTATAGAATCGGGGACTCAACTTTTCGAATCGGGGAATCCCCTTTTCCGATACGCAGCGTTGCTATTGGCCAGCGTTGCCATTGGCCGCAACAAAAAACGGGCGCGCTGCCTGATTAAACGCACGCTATGTCGTAAAATGGACGAGGTAACTTGTAGGTTTGCAGAGTACACGCATTATAGGATACTAGATGGATATAGTAAAAAACTTTGTTTTACGGGCTGTATTTTATTTATCCATCTACTTTAACTTACGGAAATCTTGCTTGCTTGAGCCACAGGCTAAAAAGTCAAATCTTGCGACGACTAATTCGATCACTTACAATCATTCAATCGTCATGAAACTTGGCAGATAGACTCGCCCTCGCAGACACTTCATTCTATAAAAATTTCAGCTCCCCAAAAAAGGCAAGCTTATAGAATCGGGGACTCAAATTTTCGAATCGGGGAATCCCCTTTTCCGATACGCAGCGTTGCCATTGGCCAGCGCTGCCATTGGCCGCAACAAAAACGGCGCGCTGCCTGATTAAACGCACGCTATGGCGTAAAATGGACGCGACTATTTTGTAGAGTACACGTTATAGGATACTAGATGGATATAGTAAAAACTTTGTTTTTACGGGCTGTATTTTTATTTATCCATCTACTTTAACTTACGGAAATCTTGCTTGCTTGAGCCACAGGCTAAAAAGTCAAATCTTGCGACGACTAATTCGATCACTTACAATCATTCAATCGTCATGAAACTTGGCAGATAGACTCGCCCTCGCAGACACTTCATTCTATCAAAATTTCAGCTCCCCAAAAAGAGGCAAGCTTATAGAATCGGGGACTCAACTTTTCGAATCGGGGAATCAACTTTTCCGATACGCAGCGTTGCCATTGGCCGCAGCAAAAACGGGCGCGCTGCCTGATTAAACGCACGCTATGACGTAAAATGACCGCGGACTATATATTTGTAGAGGTAACTGCTTCATAAGACGCATTATAGGATAGTAGATGGATATAGTAAAAAAAACTTTTGTTTTTACGGGCTGTATTTTATTCAGTTAATTGATCCGGTGAGATCCTTCACAACTTCTGCCCGTTTGAATGAGAGCCACGCCATTTAAGGTCCCCGTGTACGGATCGCATGCGTTCCCGGTGCACACCTTTTTAACGCTTGACTTCGCTTTTACATTAATTCCCAACTGCGTTTAAACGCCAGATCTTACCTCGTCCTGAGATATTAAAGTATAACTTAGGAAATAGAAGATCGACGTGAACAGCAAGGACAGCTACGATAGTTGCAAGATTATGTAGTAAGATAGTAGCTAAACGCAGTAGCCTAACTATAGCATCGACATTTTGTTTATAGGTTAAATAAAGTATGGGCCATACACGTTTTTATGTAGTGACCATGGATTGAATTATCGGGGTTTGGGGTTGGGAGGGTTTCAGTTAAACCCCCCCCAGTGGTTCAATGTATGTTATTTGCTTAGGCTTATTAATTAAAACTATATCGCTTTTTCAGTTTTCTTTCGTACCATTTCAATGGTTGAGAAGTCATAATTTTTTCCTAGAGCTAGAAATCTTCTGAAAATAAAACGAGTTTTCCAATAAGTAGGCCCCTATTATTCATTGCTCGATTTTTGTGACACAGCTAAGTATCGAGTACACGTACACCCATTACAATTTAGCACGGAGGCTATACACCGGTTTTACATGCATAAAGATCCTGCTCGGGACATCTGGTAAAGAAATAAATAAATAAATACGGACCAAAGACAGAAAGACACCTTTTAAACGCTTTCCATCGCTCCTATATTAACTTTTAGCCGCGTTCAAGCGGTGCATCGGAATGGTTATACATACTGCAACTCATTAAATTTTAATGAAATATTTAGATGTAAACATCAAGGGTAGCTACGATGTTAATTGCTGCCATCGTGTAGCAAAACAAGCAGATAGAAACCGAATGCTTGGCGTATGAATTGATCGGGTGAGATATTTCAACCACGGCTGCCCGTCTGAATGCGTGCTACGCCATTTAAGGTCCCCGTGAATGGACCACAATTAGACACCTTTTAAACGCTTGCCATCGCTTTATATTAATTCTCAATCGCGTCTAAATGGCAGATTTCTCGGAACATACATTGTAATTAAATATTGACGATACCATCATACCAGCAACGCGAGTATAGGTCGTCAACGGCCTTTGATGTTATAAGACGACGTTAAACTGTGGAAAAATAAATAACGGCGACTATGATAGTTGCCAACATATAGAACGATAGAACTTCACAACCGATTGCTTATCTTAGTACTACCATTGACATTATTTTTGCGTATAGATTAAAGCAGATGTGGACCTACACCTTTTTTCAACAGCGACCGTATGACCTCGACCTCTATATGTTCAGTTTCAGCGAATTGATGGGGTAAGATCCTTCAACCGCCGCTGTCCCTTTGAATAGGAGCCACAGCATCTAAGAATGTCCCCGCGTGTACGGAACGTGTTCGCCCGCGCTTTAAGTCTCTGAAATAAGCCATTATGGGTAGACGGTAGACCAATAGAGTAGACAATCTGATGACTTTGGAGGACTAACTGTCCTACAGGGTGGGGCACTTTGATCCTGCAGTGACCTGTAAATGGAATCTAACTGTACAGACCATCTGTTGTCTGGTTGAGATCATTAGTGTCTAATTCACAACCTTTGCTGAAAACAACTGTACTACATTTCAATGCGGACATCCGCACTGGACAATAATGTCCTTCCTTTGTCCTCATTGGGTAACACACTTCTTTCGTCCTTTACGGTCGTCCTCAATCGACTATATCTCCATTGTTTCTCATGGTCGTACACACGGTGCGGTAACGTGTTAGAGCAGTGGTGGACTGGTGGTGCATCAGTGCCAGATGGTTGAACATAGGGTGCTATAATTATTAACTTCCAAGATCGTTGATTGATTGTCTGGTCACACTACAGTGTCTGAAGTCAACAGACATGGCTGCCGAGAATGTGTTTGGTCTGACTAATGCATCCATTGTCACGATCGGTGCCATTATATATATATATATATCCGTAAAATGTATGCGCATATAATACACACAGTATATTTTATGTATAGGCCTATTGTAAATATGAATATATGTCCACATACAAGTATGTAAATATACACGGTGAGTATATAGAAAAAAGCTATCACTAAAAAACCTCATAATAACTTGCATTCAAAATAAATAACATTAAATATTTAATCAGATTTGTTAAGCAATCAATTTCACTACTATAGTCTATACGAATATTATGTTTGACGCACTAAGTGGACAGATAAATGCAAATGTAAATGTACACCTGTTTTATGTAGCGATCGTATGGCTTTGACTCTGCTCAACTGTAAACAAATTGATAGGGTGAGATCCTTCACCGTCGCTGCCCGTTTGAGCGGGTGTCTCGCCAGTCACCATCTAACTTAGGTCCTCGTGTACGGACGACCGTCCTAGAGCGACCGTATGGCCTCTACCCTGTACACTGCTCGTATTGTGTATAGGTAAATGTAGGGCCTACCCGGCCTATACATTTTTAAGTAGCGACCGTATGGCTTTGACCCTGCTCAACTTTCAGTAAAGTGACAGGGTGACATTCTTCTCCACCGCTGCCCGTTGGATGCCACACAATTTAAGGTCCTAGTGTATTGACCGTGTTAGAGAGATCGTATGTCCTCGACTCTCCTCATTTTTCAGTTAATTGATCGGGTGAGATCCTTCACAACTTCTGCTCGTTTGAATGGGAGCCACGCCATTTAAGGTCCCAGTGTACGGATCGCATGCGTCCACGGTGCACACCTTTTTAATGCTTGCCATCGCTCTTACATTAATTCCCAACTGCGTTTAATCGCCAGATCTAAACCTGTCCTCAGTCCTTACAGAACGACTTAGGAAATTGAATATCGATGTGAACAGCATGGGAAGATATGATAGCTGCAACATTGTGTAGTAAACTAGTAGCTTAACGTAGTAGCCTAACTATAGCATAGGGATTGAATTATTTGGGTTTGGAGGTTGGGAGGGTTTAAGTTAAACCCCCAACACAGCGTTCAGTGGTGCAATGTATCTTAATTGCTTAGGCTTATTAATTAAAACTAAATAAAACGAGTTTTCCAATAAGTAGGCCCATATGATTCATTGTTCGATTTTTTTGACACAGCTAAGTATCGAATACACGTACACCTATTACAATTTAGCACACAGGCTACGTATACACCGGTTTTACGTGCGCAAAAATCCTGCTCGGGACATCTGGACATGTAGGCCCTAAGCCCCTCTGAATCTGTCCACCTCCAGTTGAAATTTGACAATTCAAACCCTGGTATTGTGACCGTATGGGCTCGACCCTGCTCATTTTACAATGAATTGACCGTTTGAGATCCATCACCACCGCTCTCCGTCTGAGTGGGTGACACGTCTGTTAAGGTTTCCTTGTAGGCAATGTATACGGACCAAAGACAGTAAGACACCTTTTAAACGCTTGCCATCGCTTCTATATTAACTTTCAGCCATCGTGTAGTACAATAAGCAGACAGAAACCGAATGCTTGGCGTATGAATTGATCGGGTGAGATGCTTCATCCACCGCTGTCCGGTTGAATGCGTGCTACGCCATTTAAGGTCCCCGTGAATGGACCACAATTAGACACCTTTTAAACGCTTGCCATCGCTTTATATTAATTCTCAATCGCGTCTAAATGGCAGATTTCTCGGAACATACATTGTAATTAAATATCGACGATACCAGCAACGCGAGTATAGGTCGTCAACGGCCTTTGATGTCATAAGATGACGTTAACCCTCTTGCCCCGTAAGGCCGAAATATCGGCTTGACTTTATTTATCGTATCCCCGTAAGGCCGATATACCGGCTACGTTGAACTTGACAATGTCAAATACCCGTAAGGCCGATATTTCGGCATCGCATCTATATTTTATCCCCGTAAGGCCTGTAAATCGGCTATGGTAATTAGGTGTGTTTATTTCAATCCCAGCATTGACTCAGACAGGAAGCGACGTACTTTTAGTGTTATTACGTCACACGAAGGTCAATGTCAAGTACGTTTCTTGAAGTGCAGTAGCATAAATAAACACGACCATAGTCGATGAAAATGCGGAAACGCAAGGCATCTAGCAGTTCGAATGAAACAACTGTTGCGAAGAAAACGTTTGGTGGAAAACGGTATAGACCTACCCTTGGACAGGCGAGAGAAATGATTATGGCCAGTGATATCAGTAGCGATGAATCAGTTGAAACCGAAAGTTATAGGGACGTTCCTACGGCAAGCATGGCTGCGCATGTGAGTGATACTCGTGATGTTTCTATCGATGATGGGTGCAGTAAAGTGAAATTCTGGCGCTAAAACATTAGCTAGCTATCAGAAACTTTTACTTATAATATCAGACTTCTCATCAGAGACCGTAAAATTTAAGTTTACATGCATTCTGAAGATAACGATTTTAGCCCAGGAGCTCAGGGTTGTGGGCGTTTTCGCACAGGGTTGTAGGGTTATCTCACTTCCGCTATGGGAGCTCAGGGGCGAAAGGGTTAAACTGTGGACAAATAAATAACGGCGACTATGATAGTTGCCAACATATAGAACGATAGAACTTCACAACCGATTGCTTAGTGTAGTACTACCATTGATCTTATTTTTGTGAATAGATTAAAGCAGATGTGGACCTACACGTTTTTCAACAGCGACCGTATGAACTCAACCCTTTTCAGTTTTCAATGAATTGATCGGGTGAGATCCTTCAACCACCGCTGTCCCTTTGAATCGGCACCACACCATCTAAGAATGTCCCCGCGTGTACGGAACGTGTTCGCCTGAGCTTTAAAATCTCTGAAATAAGCCATTATCGGTATACCTAGAGTAGACAATCTGTTGACTTGGAGGACTAACTGTCCTACAGGGTGGGGGGTTCCTTGATTCTGCAGCGACCAGGAAATGGAATCTAACTGTACAGACCATCTGTTGTCTGGTTGAGATTATTAGTGTCTAATTCACAGCCTTTGATGAAAACAACTGTATACTACATTTCAATGCGGACGTCCGCATTGGACAATGCCCTCCCTTTGTTCTCAGTCAGTGACCCATTCTTTCGTCCTTTACGGTCGTCCTCAATCGTAATCGTAATCTCCAAACTTCTAAAGCGCCACTCGAAAGCCAAGCGCAGGGCACCAGCTTATTCACGAGCAACTATAGGCTCTCTCCATTGTTTCTCATGGTCGTATGGTCGTACACACGGTGCGGTAACGTGTTAGAGCAGTGGTGGACTGGTGGTGCATCAGTGCCACAGATGGTTGAACATAGGGTGCTATAATTATTAACTTCCAAGATCGTTGATTGATTGTCTGGTCACACTACAGTGTCTGAAGTCAACAGACGTGGCTTCCGAGAATGTGTTTGGTCTGACTAATGCATCCATTGTCACGATCGGTGCCATTATATATATCCGTAAGATGTATGCGCATATAATACACACAGTATATTTTATATATATAGGCCTATTGTAAATAATATTATGAATATAAGTCCACATACACGTATGCAAATATACACGGTGAGTAGAAAAAAGCTATCACTCGAAAACTTCATAATAACTTGCGATCAAAATAAATAACTTTAAATATTTAATCAATTTCACTACTAGTCTATAAAGTGGCGGCGCCAGGATTTCAGGTTGGGGGGCTAAAACCCCAAGCCCTTCCCTTTCTTAGCAAATGACGTGACTCCATTCCTCCCTGGCATTTCCACTGTGAGTTTTTTTAGAAAATGACGTAATTGTCGCCAGTTTCTTCGAGACGTCACTGTCAGTTAGTGGACGTCACTGTCGCCAGTTTCTCAGCAAATGCGTCACTGTCGCCAGTAGAAAATGACGTCACTCTCGACGTTTTCTTAGAAAATAGGGACCTACCCTTGTTTAAGCTTCTGTGAGGCTCCATTAATTTTGTACTCTAGTGCGAGATTATATCTGTTATTGATATGTCATCATATGTGATTAGTGCTGAGATTCGTGCTGAGAGCACTTCTGAATAGGGGTCTATTCTGAGAGCTTCTCTGAGGCGCTATATAAATCTTTAGATACAATACAATACAATACAATAAAGAATATAATAATTTGTAACGGGGACCCATCCAAAAAATAAAAACATTGCATGCCGTTACAGTCAAGATAAAATTCCGTTGAATTTCCTGACATTTATGAATATTTCGTCGTTATATAAACAATTGCGGTAGAGCTTTATTTTCACTCACGCTGTACATATAATATCGCTCGGTCGCCCTTGTTCTGGGGGTAATGTCGCATCTTTCACGGAACGTGGGTAGTGAGGAGTAGGTGATGGACGGAGTGGGTGCCGTGGGGGTGGGGGCGTCTGCGGGAAACGAGGGACTAGTAGGGAAGCGTGGCTTGGGCAGTTGACATGGTCAATCTGGGCTTTATTAGAAGGCCGGAGGCAATTCCATCTTTCACGGCCAGTTAGACGCGTCCATCAGCCGAGTGGTCCAGTGGTCAGTCGTCGGTGGTCAGTCGTCGGTGGTCAGTGTGTCGCTGTTCGGGCTAACAAAAGCCGCCGTCCATCGCGGAAAATTAGAAGACTGGGCAGTCGAATGATGGACGACACATCACTGCAGGCCAATGATTTATAGCACATGGACTGCTTAGGAGTAGCAGATGGACGTTAATTTCGAATATAATATATAGGCCCATGGTGCATGGACTTCTCTGTAGTAGTAAATGATTGCAAAGTTTATAATTGGTATTGTATTGTATCGTCAATGTATAGCGCCTCTCACAGTGCACACCAATCAGAGGCGCTCCCAGTGCAAAGACCCAGAGAAAAGAAAAGAAGATATATATATATATAGGACATGGACTCCTTAACAGTAGTAATTCAAAGTATAGAACAGGACTAGAATTTGATATCAATTAAGGAGTTGATATCTGTTAAAGAGTCAGTGCGCTATTATAGTCCTATAATATCACTCCATAAGATAATTACTGTTAAAGTGCGCATACTACATTGTATTGGACTAGAGTACAGACACCTTATTAATAGTATATGGAATTATACTAGAATAATAATAATAATAATCTTTTTCTTTATTGAAGCGCCTGACAAACGCACTGCGCTGTACATTTACATGTTATGCAATTTAAATCTTAACTACTAACAGAACAGACAGCCTGCAATACAACGGCGCTAATAGCAGCCTACAAAGCATATCCGCCCTACGGGGCTCGAACTCGGTACCTCTCGCTCTCCATGCCAGCGTGTTATCCAATGCGCTATCGCCCCCCCCCTCTTAGGGAATTGTAATGAACTGGTCCGTCTTATTAGTAGTGTATGGAATTATACTAGAAGACTATACTGTAGTATAAGTATTTGACTATAGAGTATGGACGTATTTGCAGCAGCGTATGGAATCACATAGAACAGGACTATAGCTCATGGACTCCTTATCAGTAGTAAATGAATGTGAGATCAGATTTTATCATACCAATGACGCTTTGAATGAGAGCCACGCCATTTAAGGTCCCCGTGTACGGATCGCATGCATGCACGGTGCACACCTTTTTAATGCTTGCCATCGCTTTTATATTAATTCTGAACTGCGTTTAATCGTCAGGTTTTGCCCAGTTACTCTTACAGTATAACTTAGGATATTCAATGTAGATTAATTCTCGGTAACGGAGTGGACATCTATAAAACGTGTCATACGTAGATTAGGCCTACACTTACAAACCAAATTATTACAGCATCTATTGGAAAAGTCGGCATATTTACGGAAGTATACACAATCACAGACGTCATAAAATTGTCTGACTAATTTTCAGCAGGCCCAGATGTTGGTAAGTAAGTAGTTGTGCAAGGATTTATGCACGGTAACGGAGTGGACATTATTTCATGTGACAGCTGAAAATAGTTCATTTAGCCATAATAAGAACTGTTTCATTTAATGACAAACTTATTAAATGAAAGGCGTTTCAATGCTGTTTACGAATCATATTAAGTTTTTGGGAAAATTATCATTTTGTAGTCGTATTTCTATAATGTTATTGCGGCAATGTGTGAAAGTGACGGTAACGGAGTGGACATTTTCAAATTAAAACTCACCAGATAAAATAAACAGTAAAGCATATATATTCAAATAACCATGGGAACAATAATCTCCTCTATAGTAAATTCATAGAAATAATTGATTTGAAACAAATTACGGCGAGTTTGATTTAAAAATCATCGTGAACACAGAAATGTCTAATTAATCTAATAGCAGAAAATGACTCATATATGAGTGGATTGGTTCGATTTCCTCGGAGATGATTCCACCGTTTCTATGCAGTTGTTGTCGTGCAGACGAAAGAGTTTCCATTTAATATTTGACATTTGAGCACCGCATAAAAATTATTAATAAGAATGCTAGGAAATGATGATTCGTGCGCACAGCTGCCCTTTACTTATTGACGCCGGATTATACTGTACAGGTATATAATACAGTGCAATAATACGTGGGCGGTTGGCCAGTCCTCTCCCACGTCGTCTGATCTTCTCACCGACAGTGTGCGGTCAGTGTACTCATTGCAACCGAGTTGGCTAGGTGGAGTTGAAATCTGGAAAGATCCTTCTGTCTTGGCGGAAAGCTGAATCCCCACCTTCCCGATTGAGTCCAGCTCGAATGATTATAAGGAAGATCGTGTATGACATTGGACATTCAGAGATGCCAGCAGCCAGAGAGAAAAGAGAGACTCCGCTGGAACACATAGGCCTCCTCCTCCTTCTCCTGCTCCTTCTTCTCCTCCTTCTCCTCGTCCTCCTTCTCCTGCTTCTCCTTCTTCTCCTCCTGCTTCTCCTCGTCCTCCAGATCTCCTCTTCCTCCTTCTCCTCCTACTACTTCTCCTCGTCCTCCATCTCCTCTTCCTCCATCTCCTCTTCCTCCTTCTCCTCTTCCTCCTTCTCCTCTTCCTCCTTCTCCTCCTTCATCTCCTCTTCCTCCTTCTCCTCTTCCTCCTCCTCCTTCTCCTCGTCCTCCATCTCCTCTTCCTCCATCTCCTCTTCCTCCCATCTCCTTCCTCCTTCTCCTCTTCCTCCTTCTCCTTCTCCTTCTCGTCCTTCTCTTTCCTTCTCCTTCTTTGTTAAAAAGACTCTTAAACGACGAATGTGGATTAGTTCGTCTGTTGGAAGTGATTTCAGGGTCCGTCGAATGAGTGGAAATAATTAGATGAAGCAGCAGCCAATCTGTTTGACCACGGATGAGGAGAGTACAAATAGCCAGGATAATAGAATAGATGCAGACGTGTGTTCTCCGACCAGAGTACCAGACAGAGTGACAGACAGACAGACAGACAGACAGACAGACAGACAGACAGACAGAAGGACAGAAGGACAGAAGGACAGACAGGCAGAAGGACAGACAGGTAGACAGACACTCAAATACACACACAGGCTACAAAGAAACGTGCACACATATATATACACGTGCAATTAGCCGCATATATATGGATGGATTATATGGAAATTTATGTATACGTATATATATATATACAGAAACACACAGACAGACACACAGACTCAGTACTTGCAAACAAGTATAGATTGACATACATGCATGCATACATACATACATACATACATACATACATACATACATACATACATACATACATACACACATTCATACATACATACATGCATGCATACATACATACATACCTGCATACATACATACATGCATATGTACATACATACATATATTGTATTGTATTGTATTTGAGCACTTGTTATAGCGCCGCTTCCAGATTCCTATTCAGAGGCGCTCCCGACTACTGCGCGGACGCTGAGTCGGAGTTTCACGCCGAAGCGCATGAGCAATTGCGAGTGAAGGACTTGCCCAGGGTCCCTACGCATACATACATACAGACAGACAGAGATACAGACAGACATACAGGCAGATAAAACAATCACTCCTGCAGGCGATCACATACGAGTTTATAGACATTGTCTATTTATTGTTGATTAAATTACAGAAGGCTGCCCTCCCACCCCTCCCACCCCCTCCCACTCTCCAATCCCTCCCTACCAAGCCTTAAAGCCATATTCGTTTCATCTGCGTTGACACATTTCCGCCTAAGCCAGTTTCTATAATATAATTGTAGGCAATTGATGTCATTTATAATAGCTAATCACAATGCTATGCTTGGAGGCAGGAATAACGGTCCGTCTGAATATTAGCCGGACTCGGTTTGATAGGCCCTCGTTAGGCCTTTAGGCCCCTCGACCTTTGCGTAGAGTTTAGACCCTTGCATCTTCTGTTTCGAGTTTGACCCCAGAGATCTGTAAATTTAGATCTATAGCATACATGATGCCAATTGTATTGCCTGCGAGGTATATGACACAGCATTCAATAGCCATTACAAATACATTTCTAACAATAACAGAAGCACTTACCAGATTCATCTGAATTAATATAACGTAATGGTAACTGTAATTAGTAACTTCTATAGCGCCGGTGTCTAATGCACGAAGATTCAACTGATGGCACACCAATCGGGGGGCCGATAGCGCATTGGATAACACGCTGGCATGGAGAGCGAGAGGTAGGCCTACCGAGTTCGAACCCGTAGGGCGGATTTGCTTTGAAGGCTGCTATTAGCGCCGTGTATTGCAGGCTGTCTGTTCTGTTAGTAGTTAAGATTTAAATTGCATAACATGTAAATGTAGGCCTACAGCACAGTGCGTTTGTCAGGCGCTTCAATAAAGGAAAGATTATTTTATTATTATTTTAAAACCAAGCCGTGACGAGGTTATTCAGAAGATCAGACCGATCTCTATATACTAAACACTGCAGAGTTTAATGCGCCTAGCTTTAGACACCTTTAAAACGGTTCTAATAGACTTTATATTAATATAGAGTCGTGAAACGTGTTTAATTCTTATATAGGCTGTCTTGTTTAATCGCCGAGTTGCACTGAGCCACTTCTGTGCTCAGGTGGTGAATGTATTTGTAATTAGTAACTTGTATAGCGCCGTTGTATAATAATTACAGAAGCATTCTCCCAGATTCATCTGAATTAATATAATGCAATTGTAACTGTAATTACTAACTTATATAGCGCCGGTGTATAATGCACGAGGATTCAACCGATGGTGTACCAAAACCAAGCCGCAATCAGTCCAGAAGACCAGTCCGAAACACCTAATGTGGCTTAAAAGTAGGCATGCTGCTTTACGATTCGTAGATAGAAGACTAGACAAAGTCGTTCAACGAAGATTCCGATTATTTGGACTTTTAGAGATTCTCACATAAGGGGTCGTCCATTAATTATGTCAACAAATTTTAGGCAGTTTTTGACCCCCCCCCTTGTCAACAACTGTCAAACATTGACGGACCCCCTAAAAAATTATGTCAACAATCCCAAACCCCCCCTACAAAAAAGAAACAAAATGGCTCAATACATGTAGAATCATTTTTTAACAAATGTTTACACTAAAAATGCAATCTCGAATTTCAAAATATATGAGTTTAGTTTATTACCAGCTTTTTAGTAGTATTAAACATTAAGCACTTTATACATTTTAGCATTTCTTAATGTTTTTGCTACCATTTGGAAGGGTCTGTGACTCTGTGTTGATTTATTGGAGAAAAATTTCTTGACGTCAACTTGTACCGAACCCCCTCCCCTTGTCAACAACTGTCAAACTTTTCCAAACCCCCTCCCCCTATTTTGTTGACATAATTAATGGACGACCCCTAATACCGTACACTACATGTACTGCGTACATGCAAGATTCGAAAGAAAAGAAAATAAGACAGACTGGATGGACAATATAAATGAGGACATAACATCACTGGGACCAACATTAAGGGGAGCACTGGACTTGACAAATGACCGAGGACAATGGAGGTCATTAGCCCTAGGGCTACCAAGCTTTTTTTGTAACACTGGTTACCAAAAGGGGTGGGTGGTTACCACCCCCTGGATTTCGTGTTTGGTTTTACATATCATAACTTGTAATATAGCATTGGATTCAGCATTTATTTCTGCACAGAATGGTATATTTAGTTGTACTTTATGTGAATGCACCTCGAAATTACATCACTTTTAACAACGGAACCCATTAATTAGCAATATTGTATATATATTATTGCGTACATTTTGTACTTTTTGGATAAACAAATATAAGATTATGTGTGTTTTGAAACTAATCTATGTATAAAAGATACACAAAATCATCCCTACACATGTTTATATAGTATAAATGTACATCCATACATATATATCCATACATATATATCGGTTTACGGTGTAATGCTGTATTCAGCCATTTTCACACAGATTACGCGTATTATTATTTATTTTGATCACTTCCGGTATTCAAAAGACAAAAATGTAGGTATGCAAATGAAGCCCTTCATTCCCTCTAAAGAATGGTATCTTTGTTTCTCATCCAGGAAGACAAATGAATACGCTACAGACAAAAACTAAGGGGGAGTGCTTCCATTCAGCCATTTTCACGCATATTACGCGTATTATAATTTATTTTGAGCACTTCCGGTTGTCTCAGGTCAACTCAGTGACCATAGAAATGTAGCCCCACATTCCCTCTATAGAATGGTATAATTTGTGTCTCTTAATATTAAATGACGGATAAGATATAGTCGAAAATCTAGGGGTGTGGTATCCACCCCTCTGGTACCTCGGGTATAACTTTTGAACGGTGGGAGATATCATCTCACATTTTACCTCAAAACGTGTGTAAATGAACCCCCTACAGCTACCTAAAAGGTCAAATTTTTATTCCATACGGAAAAAGTTTGAGATGAAAAAACCTAGGGGGGTGGCAACCCCCCCCCCTTGGTAGCCCGAGGGTTAAAGAACTAACTTGAAGAAAGCTATAGTCTAAATTTAAATTAAATTTCATTTATCTTTCTTCAAGTTAGTTCTTTAGGATTAATGACGAGTGAGCAACGTTCCCTGTATTCAACCGCAGTGTTGCGACCATTTCAACACAACTTCTAAGTTTTACAACTAGTCACATGCAGACCTGTGCCAGTAGTATAGTTATTAATAAGTAGTTTTTGCATGCTCTTTTACAAATAACTGCACAAAAATTATCCAGCTGCATCAACCTTATAGCTGCTATAGCAGGTCACTGGGCCCTTGTGCAGTAGGTAGGCCTATAGGCTATTCGTTGTATTTTTGAAACCTTCTGATATCGGATTATCTTTAATAGCGAATAATTACGACGAATTAGTTCATCTACTATACTTATTACTTATCAAAAACAATTCGGTGCCTTTGAAAGCTCTACGGAATGTTTAAAATCGACTTTTGAAGCGAAAAATCGTTCGATCGATCAAAGACGTCAAGCGTTCAACGCACGCCGGAAGCCACGTCACAAACGTCTTCGAGAAATAGGTTGACGACCGTTATTAGGTCTAAGGCCGCAAACGTGGGCGGCGACATATCACGCGACTGTCCGACGGTGCAGAGGGACGGAGGGCCGTGTACACGGCTTTGTAGTCGTGTTGAGAATAATAACTGAAGTCTTTCGATGCCTCGAATTACTGCGTCGTCGTGTTTCTCGCCAAAAGAAAATTATTCGTCTTGACGATAAAAGGAGCACTAAAGGAAGGTAAGCAAAGGCAAGGAAAGAGAAGAGAAGCAAAGAGAAGGGAAGGGACGGGATGGGATGGGAACGGAACGGAAGGGAACGTAAGGGAAGGGGAAGGCTGCATGGGAAGGAAAGGTAAGCAAAGGGACGGGAAGGGAAGGGAAGGGAAGCGATGGGATTGGAAGGAATAGGGAATGGAAGCAAAGGGAAGAAAAGAGAAGCAAAGGGACGGGAAGCAAAGGGACGGGACGGGAAGGGAAGGGAAGAGAAGGGAAGGGAACGCAATGGAAGGGAAGGGTATAGAAGGGAAGGGAAGGGAATGGAATGGAAGGCAAGGCAAGGCAAGGCAAGGCAAGTCAAGGCAAGGCAAGGGACAAGTGCATATACATTTCGCAGCTAAGAACAGCGTCAACAATTCTAGAAATTATGCAGTAAACGCAGTTAATATACAAAATACACACAGGTATAAAATTATACACGTTGATTTAACTCCACGTATACACTATATATATACACAGTATACAGTCACACAGCAGTTGCATTCATCAGAGACTTTTTCAGGCTTCAAGCAGTCAAATAAAAAATATGTGATTCGAAGCACTGCATTCAAAGGAATACGTTCTCAACTGTCCATAAATCATATATATAACATATGGATATACACTTATATCGATCTAGATATATACATATACAATTATACATGTGAGTATGATTATATATATATATATATATATATAGATAAAATATATATGTGTGTACATATATTTATGTGCCTGTATGATGTATGGCGTTGGAGATAATGGATTTGCGAGATCATGTGTTGACCGTATCAGTGCATAGCAGATGAATCTGCATCAGCGCCTGAATTAGCCGCATCCGCCTGTATCGCCGGTGATGCCACTGCCACCGCTGCTGCTGCTGCTGCGGCAGAATAACTGTGATGACGTCGTAGAGGGATGGACGGACGGACGGATGGATGAACAGTCGCCAATGTTCTGAGACCTCGCTTGCTGCTGCTGCTGCTGCTGCTGCTGCTGATGTTGGCCTCCATCAACCGAACCCGTTGACAGCATCGGGCGCAATTAGCAGCAAATAAAGCGAGGGTGGAGGGTAAAGAGTAGAGGGAGGGAAGGACGGAGGGAGGGTTAGGAAGGTAGGCAATTGCTTAGCGGCGAATTCTGCTTTCTGTCGAGGGGAAGATGAAAGGTATGTGACGCCGCCTTTAAAGCGCCGCTTCGGTCTTTGACGGTCAATCTGGTCTTGATGTCAGTCGTCCTTTGGTCGAATGGAACAATAGAACGTTCGACGTCGATGACACGGCCATGACGCCTATGACACGGCTATGACGCCTCAGACGACGTCAAACAGGTAGGATATGTCTCATCATAATTATTTGCATCATCATCGTCGATCTTGTAGTCGTCATCATCATTTCTTGGTGATAGTTGTCGTTGATGTGATTTTGACGACGACGACGCTGTTGTTGTTGTTGTTGTTGATGATGATGATGATGATGATGATGATGATGATGATGATGATGATGATGATGATGATGATGATGATGAAACTACTGCTGCACTCACCGATCGCTTCGTTCAGCCGCCCGTGGAGATCTTCTGGTCCCTTGCTGACGTACGTCAACACGAGTGCACCGTACACTCTCCTGCGTCCATCCCTTGGGAACAATGTACCTCTGGCATTCAAACTGTCCCTTTAAGTTACTTTTTTTAGGTATGTTAAGACCCACTTGTTCAGATCGCTTGTACAGCCATGTTCACAGCGCTTTTGTTGAAGGTTCCAAAAATGCTCTCTATAAAAGTCCACATACATACGATACATTGTATACATATATACATTGGATACATACATACATACATACATACATACATAGTTTACATACATACATACATACATACATACATACATACATACATACATACATACATACATACATACATACATACATACATACATTGAATACATACATACACTATAATGTGGTGTTATTGATGTTTTATTATTACTATAATCGTTGTTGCTGTTGTTGATGTTGTTCTGTTTCTACACACTGAGTGATGAGAACTAAGTAGGTTTGTTTGATATGCAGCGGCCTGTCATTACTGACGCCTGTGACGTGATGAATTATTTGCTGTGAAAAGCAATTGCATGCACAGAAGAAGCGCCTCCGCTGGATGGAGGGTCGTGGAAAGGCGTTGCAACAGGAAAGGCGTCTCTCCCTCTTCCATCTCCCCCTCATCGGCGCAAAAACGGTTGCCATGGCAACCAAGGCGAGGCCTGTGTCTGATTTCTTAGGAGTTCCTCGAGCAGTTTAGAAGGCTCCACAATGACTCAGTCAGCAGAGGGCTATTAGTATCATCTATTTATTAAGCGCCACTATCTAATGACCGGACACAATCATAAGCCGCCTGGACACGAAACTCCTCCTAATTAAGGCATATATAGTCTCTCTCTCTCTGTCTCTCTCTCTCTCTGTCTCTCTCTCTCTCTCTCTCTCTGTCTCTCTCTCTCTCTCTCTCTCTCTCTGTCTCTCTCTCTCTCTCTCTCTCTCTCTCTCTCTCTCTCTCTCTCTCTCTCTCTCTCTCTGTCTCTCTGTCTCTGTCTGTCTGTCTGTCTGTCTCTGTCTCTGCTCTCTCTCTCTCTCTCTCTCTCTCTCTCTCTCTCTCTCTGTCTCTCTCTCTGTCTCTCTCTCTGTCTCTCTCTCTCTCTCTCTCTCTCTGTCTCTCTCTCTGTCTCTCTCTCTCTGTCTCTCTCTCTGTCTGTCTGTCTCTCTGTCTGTCTCTGTCTGTCTGTCTCTCTCTGTCTCTCTCTGTCTCTCTCTCTCTGTCTCTCTGTGTCTCTCTCTGTCTGTCTCTCTGTCTGTCTCTCTCTCTCTCTCTCTCTCTCTCTCTCTCTCTCTGTCTCTGTCTCTGTCTCTGTCTCTGTCTCTGTCTCTGTCTCTGTCTCTGTCTCTCTCTCTGTCTCTGTCTCTCTCTCTCTCTCTCTCTCTCTCTCTCTCTCTCTCTCTCTCTCTCTCTCTCTCTCTCTCTCTCACACGCTGACCAAGGACATGGATTTGAAGCTCGATGCCTTCCAGCGATGGCGCCTCAGAAAGATACATTTTTTACACAGAGAATGCCACCAACGCGGATAAACCGCGCTCGATGAACATCCCAGTGTCGGAGACGATCCAAGCTAGTAGACTCTGGCTGTTTGAACACATCGTGCGCTGCGAAGGCGACCAGGACCATGCGAAGGCCTTGCGAGTAAAGATTTCCGGCCCTACGAGAAGTTGGTAAGAGTTGCTGCAAGGGAACTCGCCACACCTGACCTTAAGTTAAATGGCGTGACGTCCATTCAAACGGGCATCGGTGGTGAAGCATCTCACCCGATCAATTCTTTGAAAAGTGAGCGACTATCGTAGCTGCCCTTGCTGTAACAGTTCACGTCGATATGTAATTACTTAAGTTTCGTCCCGCCCGTTTTGGGTCTCCATTGGTCCTTACTCGGAGAAGTTTTGCTAAGATTGTCCCATGAGCGCCTCTGATTGGTGTTCACTGTGAGAGGCGCTTTATAAATTTATAGATACAATACAATACAATACAATGACGTTTATCCAGTTTATGAATAAATCTTTTTCTCTTAAGTGTTTCACTTGTGAACACATAACTCGTTTATTGTACTTTTTTCATTGTGGATCGATAGAGATTGATTGACTGATTGCGTCAAGTCAACTGCCGATTATGCTCACTGCCTTAAAATGTGACGATTAAACGCAGTTGAGAATTAATATAGAAGCGATGCAAGCATTAAAAAGGTGTGCACCGTACACGTATGTCAACACATGACTGGTGATGACCGCGGGGGGGGCCCGTGGCGCATTGGATAACATCTGGCACACAGACCGAGAGGTACCGAGTTCGAGCCCCCGTTGGGCGGATATGCTTTGCTGGCTGCTATTAGCGCTGCAGGCTGTCTGTTCTGTTAGTAATTAAGATTTATGTCTTCTGTCATTTGTGTTCTTGTGAATTGTTTCAATTGCATAATTGTACACTGTAACCGGTTGCGGTTTGTCAACCGGATTGTTTGAATAAACGAAAAATATTATTGGTGCATTACTTTGTTCGTATAGTGATTGATTGATTTCGTAAAGTAAGTGCCGATTAAACCCACGGTTCGGTATCCTCATATGATATCTGACGATCAAACGCAGTTGAGAATTAATATAAACGCGATGGCAAGCGTTAAAAAGGTGTGCACCGTGCATGTATGCAGACCATACGCTAGAACCTCAAATGGCGTTGCATCCATTCAAACGGGGAACGGTGGTGAAGGATCTCACCCGATCAATTAATTGGAAAACGTGGAGGGTCGAGGCCATAACGGTCGCTTTAGGAAAACATGTAAATTTACACTGACATTTACCAGGACAAGAACATTGGAAGCAGCCCGGAATTCAGTGATTGAACTTTGGGTTACATAGTATACGGCCTGGAGAAGAGCCAAGAGGAGAAGGAGGAGGAGGACGAGGAGGAGAAGGAACAGGTGGAGGAGGAGGAGGAGGAGGAGGAGGAGGAGGAGGAGGAGGAGGAGGAGGAGGAAGAGGAGAAGAAGAGGAAGGAAGAGGAAGGAAGAGGAGTAAAATAATAAGAAGGAGGAATAACAAGAGGAGAATAAGGAAGGAAGGACAATGTAGATGCGATGTTTATCCTAAGATTGCGATTGTTGTCATGTGAATGTCGCCAGGTGGCACCAGGTGTGCATCACGTGACCCTATCCAACCAGACACAAAAGACACCAGGGGGCGTCTTCTGAGCAGACAGAGGTCGCCAGCAATTGTCCAGAGAGACATCCATAGACATCCCTGAGACAATACTCCCGTCAATGCACTGGCTCCCATGCTGCGCGCATTCTATCGAATCATGTTAGACTGTTCGATAAGCTGGGCGTACGGTTGACGGTGGTGAACACAGATTTGTAAACAAAGGGAAGTGGGAGGGATTGGCAGGGGGTGGGTCGGGGATTTGCAGGAGGTGGGTCGGGGTATCGTCTTAAGAAGACATGCACCAGAACGATTTTCAAAGGAACAGGTTCATTGGGTACTTCTCTTTGTTGTTGTCTGACAACGCGCTTACCTGTCTGCCTGTCTGTGAATTTAATTGTGCTTCTATGTTGTATACATGTATGCATGAGTGTATATATGTATGTACGTATGTATGTATGTACGTATGTATGTATGTATGTATGTACATAATAATAATAATAATAATAATAGTAATTCCTTTATTGAAACAGTCCGGTTGACACATCGCAACCGGTACAGTGTACAGTTATGCAATTGAAACAATTCACAAGAACACAAATGACAGAAGACATAAATCTTAACTACTAACAGAACAGACAGCCTGCAATACACGGCGCTAATAGCAGCCTACAAAGCACGTCCGCCCTATCGGGGCTCGAACTCGGTACCTCTCGCTCTCTACGCCAGATGTTATCAAATGCGCTATCGGGCCCCCGCATATTGTGTACGTACATGTACGTACGTATATAGGCCTGTAAGAATGCTTGAATGCTTGAATGTCTGTCTGTCTGTCTGTCTGTCTGTCTGTCTCTTTGTGTTTCTCCATATAGGTAATTATATGGCGCTTCAAGACACTGGATCATCACCTTCTTTGTCTGCACCTATTCACTTTGTATAGGTATTTAGCTCTTTGTCCTTTTTCTCAGCCTGTTATTTTCTCCTGTATACAAACTGAAGCTATCTACGCCCTTATATATATACAAGTATATCTAGGCCTATATACATATACATACACACACACATAATTATATATATAAATATATACATATAAGGTATATATACTCTATTATTGCATTAAATACAATATATATATATATATATTATATAAAATGTGTGCATATGTTTATATATTCAGGCTTACTGTATTATTGCGTCAAGTACTTATATATATGCATTATATAAATCCTTCCTAAACGAAGTTTTACTGCGTTGAACTGACCATATAGGCAATAAAATTCCATTCCTAATCCGCAAGATCTGGACAAAACCGGAATGAAACGAAACCACAGCACAATATATATATATGCCTAATGGAATAGGATATTCATATATATATATATAATTATATATACGGCTATCATGCTAAATATATATATGGCTTCTATTATATATGCATGAATATATTGTGTATGCTCGTCTATAAATATGGAATAATGTTATATATATATATATATAATATATATATGTGTGTGTGTGTGTGAGCGTGTGCGTGTGTGTGCACGTTGTATGTGTTTGTAATAGAAGCCATAATGTAATAAATCGAGATTAAGGCAGTGAGTGGGCTCAGTGAGAGAAATACACACACACACGCACACACGCACACACAGAGATGCACAGACAGACAAATACAGACACGCAGACAGACCAGTAGACACACAGACAGACATCCATGCAGACCCGTGAACCGCAGATCGCGGAGTACATTAATTTATATGGCGGCAGCAGAACGTGTTCAGTCGGCTCTCTCCGTTCAGCGTACATCATTCTATCGTTAGACACTTGGGCGGTCGTAAACTTATTTACGCTTATTACATCATTACGCGCGTAATCCGCCGCCTGTAAGTACGTGTAAAGAATGCGCGACGTGCGTGAAACGACTCTTCCAACTCCCTAACGTAAACTTATGCGGGCATTTCCTTTCCATTAGATACCAACTGGAATCGGAGGGGCTCCCATTGACGTTATCACTTTGGTGCACCATGGCACAGCCTATATTTCACCGCCGATTTCGGAATAACTTTGTTTTGCCGCTAATGTACATTGGCTTAATTAAGTGTAATTAACTGATTAGGCTACGGGGTAATCGCATTTGAGTGGGTCACAAACGTGCGAAGATAATTCTGATATTTCCTGTCGTATTTCTCACGCACTTGATTCAGTTAGGGACTTAGGGTATACGTTTTAAATAGCATTTTCGATTAGGCCTACTTTCCAAGTGCATTTGCCGATAACACTTCCAGATACGTTTGTCAATAGGCCACAGCGGCTTACTCCTCCGCAACATGTGCAGCATTATTGTGATTCGCTCACAGTTTTAACATCTTTTGGCTGTTAGGACTGTTGACGTTCATCTTTATCTCATTGCATGAATCAACTATAGTCATCTCAGCGTTTCCCAAAGTGTGTTCCGCGGAACGAGAAGATAAAGGATCCGTGAGGAAATTTGATTAAAGTGTTGTTTGAATGCGTTGTTGCGGTTCCGTGGGAAAACTTCATTTAAAATCATTCGAACATAAATTTTATGGATTACCTTGAAGATTATCTTAAAACTTAAGGAGAACCAGTCACTTCAATGAAAGAGTTTTACAGTGTTTACTGCTCATAAATTTTTTTCACTGTCACGTAAACTGAATCTTTGGACAAATAAACCTTGTAGATTGCCTTCAGGCCTTCAATAAATTTTTTAAAAATTGAAATTGAGTACGTTCACGACGAAAACGCTCGTAAAGAAATTCTGGATCATAATAACGAATTGGAAACGAACCTAATAACTGCTCAATGGTGCTTCTCCTGTTAGCGACAATAATTTTTGCTTGTTTACTGTTCAGCGACCACTGTGTGGTAACAAAGACCATTAGCGTCGTCCTCCTCCTTCGTCGAGGCTCGGGACTGGCACTGACAAAGTACGATCAGTGGCGGAGCGACTCTGTTAGCCACGTAAATAACGTTCTGCTTGGACACCTTTATAAATGCTTGTCCGTTATTTTAAAGTGATTTCGAATCCAATTATTGTCGCTTAATTGAAAGGGCATTGCGCCGTCAGCGAGTATTATATAGAATTGGATTCGAAATGTCTTTAAAATAACGAACAAGCATTTATAAAGGTGTCCAAGCAGAACGTTGTTTATGTAGCTAAAAGAGTCGCTGACGTCTACCTGAATATTATTGACTGAACGGGATAAATTGAAACTGTATTCCGATGTTCAAAGCTGGATTGCTCCATAATGTAATGGTTAGTATGCTGGACTGTCAATCGAGAGGTTGGGGGTTCAAATCCCCAACACGGTGGAAAATTTGTTCGAGATTTCTGCTCCACCTGCGCCCTATAATCAACTCAGCTAATGAGTACACTGACCGTACACTGTCGGTGGGAAGATGAGACGGCGCGGGAGAGGGCTGTCCACCTGCCCTCATATGCCGAGGCTAAGAAAATAAAGTCTCTAACACTTCATATCCATGACTGCCTCTCAGGGCTAGCTTAGTTTAACGACATCTTTTGACAACAAAGGCCGTTGACGTCGGCAGAAATTATTTTGGCATAATACAACTCATACTGGCGCTTAGCGACATCTTTCGGCTTCGATCTTACCTTACTTACTAATTATTGATTGATTAGTGTCTCTTTAACGACACTGTGTCATAACGAAGATGGCCAGATTTGCATCGCCTCCTCCTTTCTCCCGGCTTGGGACTGGCGCTACTACAGGTAGAGTATAGTGACGGAGTTACTAATAACTATTGTACAGAAACGCTCAGTACCGGTATTCAATAGCAGACTAAACAGTTATAAAGATTACAAGTAGAGCGTTCTATTTTAAGATTATAGCATTTAACGACACCTTGTATAGCTATCAGAGCCATTCACATCGACCTCTTCTTATGTTAGATTTAAATTAATTTGAAACTCAAATTATTTATTACTCAAAGGTTTAACGTCGCCTTATGACATCAAAGGCCGTTGACGACAATTCACAATGTATACCATACAATGAAAACGAGAAATTTATCGTCCAAACGACACCATTTAAAGGTGTCAAAATAAATCCTTACAATGTCACAAAATTCAATGTTAAACAACATAAAGTAATGCATCGGTTAGGCCTACTTTCTGTAATACACACACTGTGGTTAAATGATTCAATACAAATTTAATTATAATAATTAGATTCTTATTCTACTTGTACTCTTTTAAGTGATTATTTATTAATTTTCAGTTTAGCATCTTGTGACAACATTCACTATTTACCATTATACTTTTTTGAATAAAAATTTGATAAAAACAGCACAAACATTAAATGATATAAGTAATTCACAAAGTCGGCATTTTACCCGTAGACTGTTCAAGCATCCAATACACTCAAACGTAAGTTTCATTAAGTAAAAAAAAATATTTGATACAAACATTATTACAATTGCTTAAAGTTTGTTTTCAACATGTTCATTGAGACACAACAACTACATTTTTCTTATTACAACATATGAACTACTGCATTATGATGCAATGTAATATTTACTCCAATACAGCAACCAAACTAAACATGTGATACTTAAAACAAAGTGTTATAGATACTCAATGAACAATATGCCATATATGTAATTTACTTACATCAGATTTTTATTACTTATATAATAAAACATACTTAAGATCTAATTATACGCCTCATCAACCAACTCGCATACATATAACTAGAGTTAAGGCAAAAGATTATTATTATAATAATTATGCAAATCATAATAATGCAATACGCAATCCTAAAAGCAAAAAGCACCAGTACAAGAGTAATTAAATATCCACAGATTTGACACCAACAAGAAGAGGGGAAAAATTACTCACAGCAACAAAATTAAAATATCTATTCACAAAATTCGCCCATTAGTAATCAAACAAAGTAGCCTATACACTTCATTCTGAAACACATTTACCGTCAAAAGGGTTTTTATAGACACTTCACCCCGATACAATTGACATTTATTTCTTAATAACATAGAAATATCTTCTTTTTTACAATCAAGTAATAGGTGATGAATAGTCTCCTTCACCTGACAGGTATCACATAAACCGTTAGAATGTCTTTTTATAACGAATAGTCTTTGATTAGTATTGGCCACTCCTAAACGCAATCTAGAAATTTGGACTTCCTTATGCCTATAAGGTTCGAAATATTTTATATCTGTACTAACAATTGGACAAATAGATTTATAAAAATGACCTTTATCATCATTACTATATTGTAGTTGCCATTTATTTACTATATAAAGTTTTATTAAAGTTAAAATTTCCTGAAGTTCAAGATAATTAGTAGAATTTATGTGATCAATAGTTAGACCTTCTTTAGCCAAATTATCTGCTGTATCGTTGCCTGACAGATCAATGTGACTTGGTTTGAAAATACATATCAACAAATATATAAAAAGTTATAAAGGTGTCTAAGAAGAGCTTTTTATCTGACGCTTACAGATTTGATGACACCCTGTGGCTGTACCAGATCGGTTGATCCACCGTACACATTGAAACGCAGTAGCAGTATGTATGTATGAGCACTTGTTATAGCGCCCCTTCAAGATTTCTACTCAGAGGCGTTCCCGACTACAGCGCGGACACTGAATCGGAGTTTCACGCCGAAGCGCATGAGCAATTGGGAGTGAAGGACTTGCCCAGGGTCCCTACGCGGCGGCTTGAGGTGGATTCGAACCCGCAACCCTCCGGCTGCAAGGCACCGAACATACCCCTACACCACCGCGCCCCACAATAAGTAAGTAAGTAAGTAAGTAAGTATATACTTTATTGAAAAACCAACTGCTAACCGCATTTTGGTGTACAAGATCATCAAATAAAAAAAAATTAAGTATAGGGCCTAAAGCATCCGTGTGACAAATGTTTTACGAGATAGAGAGTTTGCCTTACACGTAGGTATTATTCTATTGTGGGTTCTGAGGCGTAGTAGTAGTTTCAGTTCTACAACACTGCGTGATAACAAAGATCATTAGCGTCGCCCTCCTTCTTTATCCAGGCTTGAGACTGGTACTGCCTGACACTATAGCACGGACGTGCAGTGCCGCAGTTGTGACGTTTATAGCGTTTAACAACACCTTGTGGCTAGTCGACTTCACTGAAAACTGCGGTAACCCAAGGCCTTCAAATATGAGTTGGAAATATATTTGGATTATATATATCATCAGATAAAAAGTTATTAAGGTGTTCAAGTAGTCATTTTATCATGACGTTTTTCGTTCTTAAAGACACTTTTGGCCACCAGAGCCGCTGACGTCGACCTTATGATTAGCGTGCTCTATCAAATGTGATTAATATCCGATTTGATTGTTTATTTTTAGCGTTTATTTAATACGTTTTATTTTTGCGATTATTTATTACGTTTGTTTTATGTCTCCGTAACAAAACAATGACCTCTTATAAAAAAAATGGAATGACGTCATGCAGTGACAATGATCATTGATCTTCAATTTAACGCCATCTCACGTAAGCATCAGCCGTCGACGTCACATAATACATCCTCCATAAACTTAGGATTGCATAATTATACAACATGCACATTAAATATAATATACAAGTAGCTAATAATATTGTCTATTAAAATGCTCTACTTGGACACCTTCATAACGCTTTCTCTGATGATATATATTCTTTGTATCAACCGTTGCAATAATTGAGCTGATCAGATGCTAACGAGTTCATTTGAAAACAGTGGCTGGACAAACGCTTCTAACAGAGTTTCCAATTCAAATGTATGAACTATAACATGCAGTAAATTTAGTTAAGAGATGTAATATGCCAAAAACAATCTTTGTCGACGGCAACGGCCTATGCTGTCACAAGCTGTCGTTAAACTCTGGATACATCCATCCATATCCAGTATATATATATATATATATATATGTATATATATATATATATATATATATAACATTAGTTAATAAGAATTTTAGTTTGATACACAGATATCCAATTAACACATTTACTTGTAAAGTAACGGAAGTACATGAACAGAACGTGGCGTATATTTACTTATATGGATTATACAGCTATTCATTAGAATAAAAAAGTTTACTAAGTTTAATATATAGTGTGAAGCAATAATAAAATTTAGTATTGCTTCACACTATATATTAAACTTAGTAAACTTTATATCCATTATTATTAATTTAATAAGTTTCCATTGCTTAACGACGTCTTATCGCTGCCAGGGTCGCTGACTTCGACCTATGTCTCAATTAAAGTTATTAAAAATTCAGTCATTTGTCGATTATATAGCATCACATTAAAACGTCTTAAAGGTGTCGAAGGCAGCGTTATATTCCTTATGACTTGCTCACAGTTTCTTTTGGCTGCCAGGTCCGTCGACAACGATCTCTTACTTGCTACAGGATCTAAACATGGCATCTATTTAAGGATTGGCTGGTTAGTTACTGCTTAGCGACACTATGTCATAACAAAGATGACTAGCATTGCTCCCTCCTTTATTCAGGCTTGGGACTGGCACCACTCGAAAACGGCAGTGGTAGAGTTAATTATGGATAGTAATAGTCTCTGTTTAACGACAGTGTGATAGCAAAAATTATTATCGTTGCCCTCCTCCTTCGCCCACGCTCGGGACTTGCATTACCTGTCGCTTGTGTCATGCAGGCGGAATTTATTTAAAGATTAGTTAGTTATTAGATTCCTGTGTTAAACGAATTGGCCACAAATTAACAATCAATCAATATTCGTTTAATCATAAAACGAAGACGCAATTTGTTACAGGCAGTAAATAGCTAATGTCATTAACAATGAGAAATTAGGTCTCTTTCCTTCTAAGGTACTATGGGAGAAGCAGATACTTATGAAAATATCAGAATATGCCCTTATAGGCTTATAATGAGCCCGTGGTATAATGTTCCCATCGTCTTTGAGAGTTATGTGATCGGGTCCGATTGGTATTTAATATAATTATAGCATCGGTTGTAAACGTTTTAGAGGTGTCTAACAAGGTACTGCAATTTCCAGTGTTTAACGACATGGCCGCCAGAACCCTTTACGTCGACCGCTTGTTACATTGTCTGAATGTAAGTTCATTTTTGTAATAAGAATTAAACAAACGGCAAGCGATTGTTATTTAATATATAGCATCATGTAAAAGCGTTTTAGAGGTGTCTAACAAGGTATTGCAATTTACAGTGTTTAACGACCTGGCCGCTACAGCCGTTTACGTCGACGTTATGTTACCTTGTCTGAATGTAAGTTCATTTTTGAAATGACAATGATACTTAACAAACGGAGACGATTGGTATTTTATATATAGCATCATGTGAAAGCGTTTTAGAGGTGTCTAACAAGGTATTGAAATTTCCAGTGCTTAATAACGTAGGCCCCCTAGCCGTTTCAGTCGACTTTACCTGATCTAGTATATGAATATAAACTCATGTTATTGATCACTCGTAGTTACTACTAACAGCTTCGTCAACTTCGAGTTGTCTTACGATCCATCTCCCATAATGCTATTGCATTGTATTGTATTGTATCTAAAGATTTATATAGCGCCTCTCTAAGAATAACTATTCAGAAGCGCTCTCAGCACGAAAACCTCGGAAAAGAAAACTCTCTAAATAACGAGAGACCAAAGAGGAAAACTATTCATTAGTTTAGCCCTTAATGAGGGGGAAGGTTATTCCAGGTAGAGTGACTCTTGTGCATGTCTTTGTCACTAGTGGAATAATGGATGACTGCAGTTCGATACTTGTAGGTCTGCCACTGAGGCTAACTGGGCGCAGTGATCGAGTTCTTCGTTCAGCTGCTCGCCCCATTGGCCGCCTTCCTAAATATGCTCCTGTCTCTGCCTATATGCGTGATGTCCTTCACTGGCTCCCTGTTTCTCAACGCATCTCTTATCGAGTTGCTGCACTTGTCTGGCGGTGTCTTCTTGGTTGAGTTCCATCCTACTTGTCTGATCTTTGTCGACCAGTCTCTGACCTCGCAGCCCGTCGAACTCTTCGCTCTTCAGCAGGGGGAGCTTTTGGTCCTGCGAGCTCACGCTAAGACAGCGTCGAGCCTTTTCGATTGTGGGTACCTCCATGTAACGGGTCCCCCTTGCCTCTATAGGGGAAGCTTAGAGTTGGATCTTACTCACGTTACTTTATTAGCTCCCTCTGGAGAAGGTAGCAATGCATGTAAGGCCTATCATTATAGTAGAATTCAATGAAGACAGTCTTGAGTTTTGAATATTAATTAGTTCAACAAATGTCTGATTTAAATACAATTATATTACAATGTTGATGCTATATTTACCTATTCTAGAAAGACTAGTTATTCATTAGTTCATAGGCTACAATCCTTACTTAGAACCAGCATCATTGACTACTTAAATTTATGTTTTATAAGGCCCTAGCTAACCTCCCCAAACAACTCTGTGATGAAAAGTTATATTCACTTGAACTGTCCGCTCGTCGTGTAGTTACAGTAGATCGTCATTGATCTCCCTCTCGACTGACTTGGCTTGCTTCAGGCTGACGAAGTTCTTTTCGATGGTTCCTCTTGTCATGGCCATTCTGCTTGTAGTAGTTCTTCTTGTTGAATTCAGCGTTTCTCCCAGCTTATCTCCTGGCTAGTTCTTGATGATGATTGCGTTTCTCCCAGCTTATCTCCTGGCTAGTTCTTGATGATGATTGCGTGGCGAATCACACCAAAGTTCAGAGTTCGTATAACTCGTAAACGAAAACGTTCTACGTTTGAGTTATAAATCGCACTTTTGCGTTAGATATCAAACCCAGTCGATCGTACGTTATCCGCCGAAACTTTCGTTAGTCCGACGAGATTTTCAACGTTCACAACACTACCGATTCAACGAAGTGTGTCGATGGACACGTAACGTAACTTCGCTTTCTTCTGATCGTTCTCGTTACAACAAATTACCAAAACTTGCTGTAAGATCAGGAGTTTGTCTATTGAACTGACTCGATCGACTACCTTAGTCTTTGCAGTCAACAGCAACACTGAATTGATCCTTTGCGATTAATTCTGCAGTCCAGGCGTGAAGGCGGCAAACCGCGGTTCACCTAGCAGACGACAGTTCTCAACGGTCCGTATTTTAATCCAACCAATCACGTCTCGCCAACATCGTCACGGATTAACCCAACACCACAGGTTATCCCCGAAGCTTAGCTAAATATTATTATCTATATCGCTGGTTCTGACGCTGGTTCAATTAATTAATTGAATCATTAATCCTATACACTACACAGCCTAACAATTACTGCAGCCTTACACCTTAACTGTACATGCATATATTTAAGATCGTATTATTTATAGCGCTTAGCAATACGATTTGTGTGGGGTCTCAAGGACATTCGCTACATAAACCCCCACAAACAAAGATTTGGACACAAATCTTAAATATTAAATGTCCTATATAACTACACACAAATCTTATCATTACTTAAAGACTACCTATTCACTTACTCATCTAATAACCTTTACTTATTCTAATCATCCTGAATATCTTATCCTATTCATTATACTTTAGACTAGAATAAACATCAATTCTACTATTAACCAATACTAACTTAAGTAATTGCTTTAACCATCACATTACTGCTTTACCTTATAACACTAAATTACTGACATTACTTAACTTCTATAGAGTCCTATACTCTGCCTATAGAATATCATTCTATAACTAAATCAGCAAATTAAGTAACTTACTATTTAATCTACATTATAAACTAAACTCCTTTCTTAGATATACTTAATTATCTAAAACATCGGATTAACATATTCGAATATCATCTTACTCGTCTTCACACCATCTTCCAAATGTAGAGTACCGTGATATTCCTCTCTTCTCATTAAATCTCTGTCTCCATTTCCAATCAGGTACATAGCCATCTCTCACTCTAACTTCTCTCTCAAATCCATTAGAATTCCTCTTTAGGTTCATCCACCTCCTTCTCTTCAACGACTCCTCTTCCGTTCTTTTCTCATTACCAATTTCATTAATTCCTCCTGCTATATCCACTCTTGAATAAACTCCTTTAGCCGGCCTTCGCCAGTCTAAGCATTCTTCTTTAAACTTTCTTTGATCTCCTCTACAATTTGTAACACAAGATCTGCCACCATCTTGTTTCCAATACTTCTTATTCACCCTACTTCCGACTACATTCCTTCCTTTCTTACACCAACCAGGTTCACACTTATTCAGATAGTCTCCTCTGTACCTCACTCTATCATCGTGTCTGACTCCGCTCGTCTGTTTATTCCTCCAATCGGATGTATAAGGTCTTCGATAACCTTTCTTACAACCGATCTTTTCACTTCTATCTCCTTCACTTCTCCTTTCATTCGAATACAACTCGGGATTACTCTTCCCGTTGCTAGTTTCCTTTTGCTTGACGCTAAGTAATTTATTTGGAGTCACTTCCAAATCAGTTGAGACTGACACTTTCAAGGGTTGTTCTGTTCGAACCCGTTTCTCATTTAGTGCACGTGCGTTGCAACCTGCTATCTTCTCCGTCTCAGACTCAACTATCAACACACCGCCATTTTTATTTGCCGCGCTATTGTGTAAGCGTCTTCCAATGACGTCATCACGTCCATCCTTCTCAGCTAGACATTGCTTGTCTACCTGTCGACTATTTTTTAAGTACGGAACACTTCTGCTCACATTGCTAACAACATCACTAGTTCCGCTAGTCCTCACCATTCCACTAGTCTCAGTGCCTTCTGTCCTAGATTCCTGTCTAGTCCAATTACACAGTTTAGGTCCAATTATCAAGTCTGTCACTAGACTATCAACAACAATGGCCTGTGTTTCTCCTGTGAAACATTCACCTTCAATCTTTATTTTAGCTACAGGATACTTCTGTTTCATTCCATTTGTGAAAACACAGGTTCTGGTTTTCCCAGTGTACTGATCTGGATTCACCAAATTAGTTTTAACTGCGACTCCTGTAGCTCCTGTATCATATAAGCACGCAGCTTTATGTCCATTAACCATCATGGTCCTAGTGAACTCGTTTTCACTACAAGCCTCCTCGCTATCACTCTGTTCCGGTTTAACGGCACAATACAATATTGCCATTTCTTTATTCTCATCTTCTTCTTCTTCGCATCTCATCATTGCTACTTGATGCGTTCTCATCTGTCTATCACCCTTATCGCATTGAGCTATTCTATGTTTTGTAGACCCGCACCGGAAACATCCTGTTTGTCTATTTTCTCCATAATTTCTTTCTTTCTTATTCTCATTGAAGTTCCAACCACTTCTGAACGGGTTTCTGTCTTTATATTCGCGCTGCTCCTTGCTTCTATCCGGTTTTGCAATCGGGCTACTCCTGTCTGTATGCTCAAACTCTCTGCCATGATACTTATTATCTTTATCCTTGTTCTTGCTACTATGTACCCATTTTCTTTCATCTGATTCACGAGCATCGAGAAAATTCTGGGCCTGCTTTAGCATCTCACTAAGCTCCAACTTCCCTTTTTCTTTCAAGAACTTTCTCATCTCATTGTCGCAACCGATGAAAAACTGATCTCTCAGAATAAGAGTTTCTAATCCTTCATATCCTTCACCAATTTCTGCCATCTGTAACCATTGCCTAAGATACCTCCTAAGTCGTTCAACATACTGTGAAACCGTTTCATCTTCATCTCTAGAAGATTTCTTAAATTTCTTTCGATATCCACCCTCAGTCAACTTAAATCTCCTGAGTAATTCATCTTTCAACTTCTCATAATTTTGGGCATCCTCTGCTTCCATTCGCTGGTACACTTCCAGGGCTTTACCTTCAAGGAATCGAGCAAGTGTCAACGCCCACATATTCTCTGCTACGTTATACGCAGTGCACGTTCTCTCAAACCTTAAGAGATAGGCGTCTAAACAATCCTTATCTTCTCTAAATACTGGCATTTTTATGTTCTTGGCATTATTATTATTTCGTCCAGTATTATCCCAATCTCCTCCGTTCCCAAGTACATCACCTCTGTTTCTTTGCTGAGCATTATACTCCGTCCTCAATTCTAATTCTCTTAGTTTTATCTGTTTCTGGTTTTCCATTTCTATACGCTTCAATTCTAATTCGTCTCCATGACGTTTAGCATCGAGCTCTTCCGTACGCCTCTTAGCTTCAAGCTCTTCTGTTACAGTACGCCGCTTCTCTTCAAGCTCTTCTGTACGCTTCCTAGCTTCAAGCTCTTCTGTACGCCGCTTCTCTTCAAGCTCTTCTGTACGCTTCCTAGCTTCAAGCTCTTCCAAACGTCGCTTCTCCTCTTTGGCTTCTGCCTGCCTTTCTTTTACAAATTCCCTGAGTTCACTATTTTCGAAACCCAGTTCCTGTCCGATCTTCATCCATTTCTGATATTCTGCGGACATCTTGCGTTATTTTCACTATAGGCACTGCTGGCGCTATATGAAAAATCTCAGCCTTGCGCTGATAAATTTTCTTAAGGCTATAAATAGTTGTATAACCTTGACCCAACCTCGCTTTCGCCGCTAATTACCTATAGCGTTCAACACTCTCGGTATGCAGTTGACCTGACCTCACCGAACTGACGTCACTATTACGTCGTGACTACACTTTCAATATGCAGTTGACCTGACCTCACCGAACTGACGTCACTATTACGTCGTGACTACTAATAAGCTAATCAGACGACAACAAGAAATTGCAAATGGCTGCCACGTGAGTTGAATTCGATTTCAATCTCAAAATTAATTAAGCTCGTGTCTATTCTATCTGTCTAATTCTATCCCGGACGAAATGCCACCACTCATGTAACGGGTCCCCCTGCCTCTATAGGGGAAGCTTAGAGTTGGATCTTACTCACGTTACTTTATTAGCTCCCTCTGGAGAAGGTAGCAATGCATGTAAGGCCTATCATTATAGTAGAATTCAATGAAGACAGTCTTGAGTTTTGAATATTAATTAGTTCAACAAATGTCTGATTTAAATACAATTATATTACAATGTTGATGCTATATTTACCTATTCTAGAAAGACTAGTTATTCATTAGTTCATAGGCTACAATCCTTACTTAGAACCAGCATCATTGACTACTTAAATTTATGTTTTATAAGGCCCTAGCTAACCTCCCCAAACAACTCTGTGATGAAAAGTTATATTCACTTGAACTGTCCGCTCGTCGTGTAGTTACAGTAGATCGTCATTGATCTCCCTCTCGACTGACTTGGCTTGCTTCAGGCTGACGAAGTTCTTTTCGATGGTTCCTCTTGTCATGGCCATTCTGCTTGTAGTAGTTCTTCTTGTTGAATTCAGCGTTTCTCCCAGCTTATCTCCTGGCTAGTTCTTGATGATGATTGCGTTTCTCCCAGCTTATCTCCTGGCTAGTTCTTGATGATGATTGCGTGGCGAATCACACCAAAGTTCAGAGTTCGTATAACTCGTAAACGAAAACGTTCTACGTTTGAGTTATAAATCGCACTTTTGCGTTAGATATCAAACCCAGTCGATCGTACGTTATCCGCCGAAACTTTCGTTAGTCCGACGAGATTTTCAACGTTCACAACACTACCGATTCAACGAAGTGTGTCGATGGACACGTAACGTAACTTCGCTTTCTTCTGATCGTTCTCGTTACAACAAATTACCAAAACTTGCTGTAAGATCAGGAGTTTGTCTATTGAACTGACTCGATCGACTACCTTAGTCTTTGCAGTCAACAGCAACACTGAATTGATCCTTTTCGATTAATTCTGCAGTCCAGGCGTGAAGGCGGCAAACCGCGGTTCACCTAGCAGACGACAGTTCTCAACGGTCCGTATTTTAATCCAACCAATCACGTCTCGCCAACATCGTCACGGATTAACCCAACACCACAGGTTATCCCCGAAGCTTAGCTAAATATTATTATCTATATCGCTGGTTCTGACGCTGGTTCAATTAATTAAATGAATAATTAATCCTATACACTACACAGCCTAACAATTACTGCAGCCTTACACCTTAACTGTACATGCATATATTTAAGATCGTATTATTTATAGCGCTTAGCAATACGATTTGTGTGGGGTCTCAAGGACATTCGCTACACTCCATCTGGAATGGCCTCCCACTAGACTTGCGATTGATGCCTCGGTTAAACTCACCTGCTATTATAAGTCCCTCAAATCACACTTTTTTTAGCTATGAGAGCGCCTTTTAGCTCGGAGCGCCTCTGTGTAGGTCTCTTGAAGAGGCGCTAATATACATTCTCGGAATGAATGCATGAATTAATGAAAGTCACGGCATAAAAATTAACAAACGCAGTAGTAGTAGTAGTTTCGGTATACCGAAACTGTGTGATAACAAAGATCGCTAGCGTCGCCCTTCTCCTTCATCCGGGCTTGGGACTGGCACTGCCAGAGTACAAGAGTACAAGCAGTGGCAGCGTTCTAACAAACGCAGTGATCCATCCCAGGTTTAACGACAGCTTATGACAACATACACCGTCGCCGTCGACAAAGACTATTTTTGATGTTACAGTTCATTTTTCAAACAAACGCTTGACACATAAATCTATTAAACGCAGTCAGCTTGGTCCATATATTGCATCGTTCTCAAACGTTTTAGAGGTGTATAACAAGGTATTGCAATTTCCAGTGTTTAACGTTGACTACAGATTTTACAGCTGCCACACATGATCAGCTGATTATTTAAGATTGATGGATGAGTCCAGAGTTCATCGACATCTGATGGCAAAGAAATCCATTGAAGTCGGCAGAAATTATTATTTTGAACAATGCTTACCAATGCCATAGCACAATACAACTGGGGCGCGGTGGTGTAGGGGTATGTTCGGTGCCTTGCAGCTGGAGGGTTGCGGGTTCGAATCCACCTCAAAGCCGCCGCGTAGGGACCCTGGGCAAGTCCTTCACTCGCAGTTGCTCATGCGCTTCGGCGTGAAACTCCGATTCAGCGTCCGCGCTGTAGTCGGGAGCGCCTCTGAATGGGCAATCTGGTTGGGGCGCTATAACAAGTGTTCAAATACAATACAATACGATAAAGTAATAGTTTCCAACTGTTAACGAAATCTTACTGCTGCCATAGGGCAGTTGACGTCGACCTTACATTAACAGATGTCGGGGTGCAATATAAAACTCGCGGTTGTCGAATATTTATATAGACTCAAATGAGAACGTTAAAAAGGTGTCCAACCAGAGGACCTGGTTGATGGATTGATTAATTGATTAAAGGTTTAACGTGATCATATGATTCAGATGCCATCGCCGACGATTCCTTAATTAATAATATAAACGCAAAGAAATCTCTGTGCCTGCGTGCGTGCATCTGTGTATCTGAAGCCTGTAACGCTTACGTCATTCCACGTCATCGCAATAACGGAGGGAGAAGACTTATGTCGATCATAGCGCGAAAAGACGCATCTCTTGACATTTTCAAATTGTTTTTAACCGTCTTAGGACGGGAAAACATCTAGTATCTTTATAATTTCATTATTTCATTATCTTTGATATTTTCCATACGCTTCAAGTGCTGGTATCACTTACAATCTCACATACTCATCAATGTCTTCGATTAATTGCAACGCGGCTGATGGGTTTACATATCGTCGTTGTAACACGTATTAGAGGTGTTTAAGCTAGATCAATACCTGGACCAGGCAGAAGACTTTGGTTTGTCTTTGCTGTTAATGATTGCCCGTATTTACTAGTTTATTCTAAGACTATATAATGAACTTCAATTAATTATTCATTATCACTCTTGTTAGCATTTCTGAGTTTTTGTCAGATTGTTTTTCTCAATAAACGAATATATATATTGCGTTTTGTTATTAATATTCTTCGCAGTAGTTCGTATTATTTGTAATTTTTTTGACTTTTCAAATGTCATCTTTTTGAATTTTGTTAAGTGTTCTCATCTTTTCAGAAGTAGTTTCCAATATTGAACGAAATCCTATTGCTTCCAGGGCCGTTGAAATGAATGCAGCAAAAGTATTCTAGCAACTACTCCATTTACTGAGCTGGCATATATTACATCAGCTGGCAACGTTATAACGGTGTCCAACAAGAGCATTCAATTGACGGTTTTTCGTGCTTAACGCCACCTTGTGGCTGCCAGGGCTGCTGACGTCGACCTTATCTTTACTGCATAATAAGAGAGCTATATATATATATATATTTATATATATATATATATATATATATATATATATATATATATATATAGATATATATCAACAATAATTAATATAATTAAAATTATATTAGATTTGTCTGACTTTCTATTATGTAACTCACTGCGGTTTGTCAGTCTGTTTTGGATTGGATCCTCAGTTTAATGGCAGCTTATGACAACATAGGCCGTTGCCGCCGACAAAGATAATTTTTGGCATATTACAGCTCAAAACTGTCAGTCTGTTTTATTAAACGAAGATTATATATATATATATATATATATATATATATATATATATATATATATTATTATAGTCAAGCATAGGGCGGATTCTACGCAGGTCATGGATGTGCATGAAGCAAGAACGGGAAAGATGGGTGATGTGATCGGAAAAGCTAAGATTCTGGTCAAAAGTCACACCTAGGTTGCGGACAGGAGAATTTGCTATGAATGTGTGAGTGGATACAGAGTCAAGGCTGAGTATTATGTCTGATAAAGATGAATATATAAAATCTATTAAATCCTTCAAGTTTCCAAAATTCGCTTTCCGCTAAGAACTCGAGGAGAATCAAGTATCACAAAGGCAACCAGATTACATGATCAGACGCAGTTGGAAAAATATATAGCATCACATTACCCATTTTAAAGGTGTCCAAGCAGAGCGTTGTATTTGAAAATTACTGTATTGTATATTGTATTGTATTTGAACACTTGTTATAGCGCCCCTACCAGATTGCCTATTCAGAGGCGCTCCCGATTACTGCGCGAACGCTGAATCGGAGTTTCACGCCGAAGCGCATGAGCAATTGCGAGTGAAGGACTTGCCCAGGGTCCCTACGCGGCGACTTTGAGGTGGATTCGAACCCGCAACCCTCCAGCTGCAAGGCACCGAACATACCCCTAAACCACCGCGCCCCAGTTGTATTGTGATGTGTTGTATTGTGTGTTGTATTGTACTCCACGTTTATAATGCGACCGAGCCACCCGCAGTAAAGATCCGAGAAATTAATCTCTGATAAACCGACCCGACCGGGAAGCGAACCCGGGGCGCCGGCGTAACGAGCAGGCTACCAACCCACTCGGCCACTCAGGATCTACTGTGTTTAGATATAGCCTACCTGGCGGCTGTTAACTCGGACATTACGTAGGCTATACCTTTGCACGTTTTACTATTAAAATGGCTTCCTGTTCACCCTAACAAGTTAAATTGGGATTTATAGTTTCTAAAGAATCACACTATGTCCAATCGCAGTACTTTGTATCAGTCCTTTTCGTTATCCAACCAAGTCATCTGATTGTCTTTCTCTGTAGTTGTGTCATTTAAAAAAAAACTAGAATTCTTCTTGGTGGTCGAGCTTTTCGCTTGCTGGACCTAATGTGTGGAACCCTCTGAATATTTTTGTTCAGCTTGGTCCCTTGCGTCATTTTGGTCTTAAAGATTTACATTTTCAGTTGGATTATCCACCGAGTATACGCTTCAAAACTCCGTTTCAGCTAGGATTGACGCAGAGTTTAACGACATCCTATGGCAACAAAAGCCATCGACGTCGACATAAATTATTTTGGCACAATAATAATTAGCTCGTTTTATTCCAACTGCATGTTTTCAGCAACTCTGTTTTAGCCGAACGTTGTTCTAGTGATCTAGTCTTTCAATTGTAATTTGCTGCTTATATTGCGTCGATCAACATCATTGTGAAGGTGTCTAATTAGAACATTTACATTATCCTGCGTTTGGCGAATGGCGACGTCTATAGTGGCTACAAGGACCATTGACGTCAACCTGTCTTCAGTTACATCTATTTTTAGTTATACTGATGACGTCACTAATTTACTGCGTGACGTCGGCCTAAAAACTTATGCAGTGTATTGTAAAGTTGTCTTGCAATTGTTTTAGCGCTATAATATAAATACTGCTGCGTCAGATTTGTAAATGACGAAGAACTGAATAATATTGACTTAATAATGAAGAAAGCGAAAGTATGTAGTATGTAAGTCCCAGAACATTTATATAACGCATTTGTAGTATAGTTCTGAAAATTGCGCCAAAAGTAAAATACAGCTATAATAACACAGAGGAATTGAATATCTGTCGATTGTGGTAATCCAATAGGCCATCAATAGATCGGGCGCTCTATCATCTGCCGACGAAGGATGTGGAGAGTGGCCGACTCAATTTCCGTCAGCTCTAAAGTTACCAGATACTTATGTGGCAAGAACGTTCTTAGTAGACATTTCTTATTAGACACTTGCCATCATTTCAATTTGGCTCTTGCCATGCATTATGTAATGCGCTTTTGGAGGTGAAAATGCGCCATATAAAGTGTCCTGGTACATTTCTTGCAATGAAGCCATACCATCATTAACTGCTACCTTTGCTTTGACAGTGACTCTCCATTTTAATCAGAGTGTCTGGCTGCATGCCACGGAATCTGTGTTACTGCCATGCAGTTCGAGTATCTGTGTCGATAATAATTTCTGATTTCTCCAGACACTAGTTGCCGACTACGTGCAACAGTCCGTCCGATCGGCGGCACGTGATCAAAGATCGGGGATTATGTCACTCGATACGAAGTGTACATTATGGTCTGCTAACAGATGCGTCAGATCCATAGTTCCAGGTTAGATCTCCGTCTGTACAGCTGATTTATATATATACCTATATATAAATATATACTATACACACATGTATACATACATACATGTATATATAGGCCTAAATATATATATATATATATATATATATATACAGTTTTATACAGTTAACAGTAATCGTGATCGTAATCGTAATCTCCAAACTTCTAAAGGTACACTCGAAAGCCAAGCGCAGGGCACCAGCTTATTCACGAGCGCTGCGTCTAGTCAGAGGGGGTGTCCAACATAGTAGTCCGAGGGTGGTCCGAGTCCGGTTTCCAGAGGATCAGAGAGGGCGCAGCAGATGCTAAGGTGGGTGTCTTTTAGGTCGAGGATTGGAAGGTACAGGATCAGATGAGTCAGGATAAGAGTTCTTGAAAAGGAGAGACTTTAGTTTCGAGTGGAAAGCCTTGGGGGTGATGGATAGAGGAGCCTGAGGCAGATGATGGTGGATGATTGGGGATGATGGTTGAGGAACCGAAAAAGTGTGGAATTCAGGAGGTATAGATCGTTCCAGAGACTTACCGTCAAAGATTTCAGCAATCGCTTTTTTTTATACACTATGTTTGCATAATTTATATGCACCATAGATCTGTATAACCATGGTCCATATACACTCTACATGTATGCGTCATGTTACTCTATATACCAATATATATATATATATATATATATATCTACCAATATATATAATATACACACACGCATATAATTATATACCGACATTGATGTGAGCTTATTATGCCGCCAGCGATATGATTAAATTAAGCATAAAATCACTCAACGCCGAGAAAAACGTTTAAATAGATATTTTCTTATTTTTTTTATAGCCACCCATTAACGCATTCGCCTACAGTCAGAACAGACATTAGACGCCGCCTTTACTCGATATGCATAGGGCACATACGTATACATGCACCCACCCACACACCCATACACCCCATCCCCACCAAACACACACTCACTCACACACACATTATACACAAACCTGCACACACACACTGACACACCTACACACCTATACACACGTATACGCACACACACACGCACACACACACACACCGATATACAAGACAGTATATGTTTAAATTATTCGTTCGTTCGGTCAGTCAGTCGGTCAGCCAATCGGTCAGGCAATCGGTCAGTCAGTCAGTCAGTCAGTCAGTCAGTCAGTCAGTCAGTCAGTCAGTCAGTCAGTCAGTCAGTCAGTCAGTCAGTCGGTCAGCCAATCGGTCAGGCAATCGGTCAGTCAGTCAGTCAGTCAGTCAGTCACTCGGTCACTCAGTCAGTCAGTCGGTCAGCCAATCGGTCAGCCCATTGGTCAGCCAATCGGTCAGCCAGTCAGTCAGTCAGTCAGTCAGTCAGTCAGTCAGTCAGTCAGTCAGTCAGTCGGTCAGCCAATCGGTCAGGCAATCGGTCAGTCAGTCAGTCAGTCAGTCAGTCAGTCAGTCACTCGGTCACTCAGTCAGTCAGTCAGTCGGTCAGCCAATCGGTCAGCCCATTGGTCAGCCAATCGGTCAGCCAGTCAGTCACTCACTTAGTCACTCAGTCAGTCAGTCAGTCGGTCAGCCAATCGGTCAGCCGGTCAGTCAGTCGGTCAGCCAATCGGTCAGTCGGTCAGCCAATGGCGGATCTGCGTGTCATTAGATTCGGTGGTTTGCCGAAAGCCAGACGGATGTTTTCATCGGAATTAACAGCCGTAATTGAATAAGATTTATTCCTCAGGAAGAAAAAAGGACGACGCCCAACGACGGAAGAGACTCTGGGAGGGAGGGGAGAGGAGGAGGGAGAAGGGAGGAGGACAGAGAAAGGGGAAGGAGGAAGAGAAGGAGGTGTAGAGAGGAGGTGGAGGAATAGGAGGAAGAGAGAGGAGGTCGAAGAGAGGAGAAGGATAATAAGGAAGACACGAGGAAGAGGAAGAGGAGGAGGCGGAAGAGAGAAGGAGGAAGAGAATAGGAAGAAGAGAGGAGGAAGAGGATGAGAAAGAGGAGGAGAGATCGAGGAGAAGGAGCAGGAAGACAGGAGGAAGAGGCGGACGGAGAGGTGGAGGTGAACGAGGAAGAGAAGGAGGAAGAGGAGAAAGAGTTGGATGAGGATGGAGAGGAGAATGAGGGGAAGAAGAAGGAGGAGGAGGAGGAGAAGGAAGAGAAGGAGGACGAGAAGGTAGAGAAAGAGGAGGAGGATGATAAGGAGGAGGATTAAGAAGAGGTGGAGGAGGATAAGGAGGAGGAGGAAGAAGAGGAGGAGAAGGAGGAGAAGGTGGAAGAGGGGCGGAAGAGAGGAGTAGGTGTAGGAGTTGGAGGAGGAAGAGGAGGAGGAGGAGAAAGTAGACGAGGAGGAGGAGGAGGAGAAGAAGGAAGAGGTGGAGTAGAAGGAGGAGAAGGTGGAAGAGGGGCGAGGAGAGGCGAGTAGGAGTTGGAGGAGAAGGAGGAGAGAGGCGAAGGAGAGGAGGAGGAGTAGGAGTTGGAGGAGAAGGAGGAGAAGATGGAAGAGGAGGAAGGAGTAGGAGTTGGAGGAGAAGGGGAGGAGTAGGAGATGGAGTGGGTCTGTTCGTGTCGTCTGCTTCGTCGGTTAATTTCGTCTGAGATTTGTATTGGATACGAATGGCTGCGGGATTAAATCAACCGAATTCAGCGAAATTTATGAACTTCTCTCTGTCTACGTCTCTGTGTCTATTTATATGTGCGTCTATGGTTGCGTGACTTTTCTGTTTGTGTCTGTCTGGGTATGTCTCTGTTTGCGTATGTGTGTGTGTTTGTGTGCTAATCTGTGTGTGTGTCTTTGTATGTGTGTGTATGTCTGTGTGATTTCTGTGTTAGACTTTGTCTGTCTGTGTGTCTGTCTGTGTATCTTTTGTATGCCTGTGTGTGTGTCTGCGTATGTCTGTTAATATTGTCTGTGCTAGTCTTTGTCCGTCTGTGTGTCTGTCTGTGTCTGTGTATCATTTGTATGTCTGTTTGTGTCTGCGACTCTGCGTATGTCTGTTAATATTTCCTGGGTTAGACTTTGTCTGTCTGTATGTCTGTGTGAGTTTGTGCGTGTTGGTGTGTGTGTGTGCCTCTGTCTGTACTTGTGTCTGACTGTGTAGTATAGGAATGTCTTGAGAGTAAGTTTGTGTCTGTGTCATTGTCTCTGTGTATGTCTGTCTATTCCTGTCTGTGTTTGTCTGTCTGTATACGTGTCTGTCTCCTTCTATGTACTCTCGTCCAAAATTCAAATATTATTACGATGATAAATGTCGCCGATGATGACAACTACTTCGAAAATTGATGAAGGCGATAATATTAATCACAATGACGTCATCATAATGACGTCGTCGGCGTTATCAGTTGGTTGACTGTCTGGCAACTGATCTGATTTTCGTCTTCATTTTGGTGCGCCATCTGTTGGTTGCTTCTGCATTAGAAACGGCGCTACAGAAGCTCCTTGTTGATATTGGCATCAACAGTAAATCTTTGAGACGAAACCTGATTTTCCAGAAACTACAATTCAGTTAATTTAATTAACGCATATGGGAAAAGGTTTTGAACTGTATACGCCGTTGAATAGGGAACCCGTGAAAGTAAGCCACTAACAAAGCTATAAACAGGCTGTGGTGGTTTTCTGTTTAACGACTAGCTGTGTGGTAACAAAGACCATTAGCGTCGCCCTCCTCCCTTATCCAGGCTTGGGACTGGCACTGTCAGAGTGCGAACAGTGGCGGAGTTAAATCGTATAGTGTCTCACTGCTTTAATAATTATGTAAATTCAAACCTCTCAAAATTAATAAAGGTTTCAAAACGCAGACGCCTATGTATGTTTATTAATTAATCGGCTGTCGTGTTCCATCCTTATATAGCATCGGTTGACACCGTTTAAAAGGTATTGAAAAGCGCTCTAACCAATAGGACCACTCTATTATATATATATATATATATATATATATATATATATGTATATATTCAGAATTTCTTAATTGAATGCTCACGAATTAATCGGTTCTCGTGTCCCATCCTTACATAGCTTCGGTCGACACCGTTTTAAAGGTGCTGAAAGTGACCGCTTTAACCAATATTATATACTTTATTTCGCACAAAGCAGAACAGAAAAACTAAGCAAACTTAGCAAAGACTAGAACAGAAATACAAAAATACAAAAACTCCTTCCCAATGATCAGTGCTCAAGGTTCCTACACATGAACCATTTCAGAGGAGGGAGGGTTTTCAACTGTATACGATGTTGACAAGGGAGCCACTGAAGTGTCGCGAATAAAACCTCACATTATGTCCAAATTAACCAGCTGTCGTGTCCCCTCATTATATAGCATCTGTTAACTCCGTTTTAAAGGTGTTGAAGGCGACCGTTCTAACCAGTGGTGAGTGAACCACTTGCTCGAGGTAACACAGTAACTGTAACTGTAGGGAAAGAGGCTCGAACCCGTACTCTCCTCGTAACAACATGAACGCTGAAAACAATCTGCCACCATGTCCCACGTATATGGTCCATTTAATATTCAGCTGACATTCAATTTGACATTTTTAAGAAACAACTCGTTCCCGCATTAAAATTGATTTTTTATACCTCGGATGATAGTAGTAGTAGTAGCAGTAGTAGAAGTAGTGGTGGTGGTGGTGGTGGTAGTAGCAGTAGCAGTAGCAGTAGCAGTAGTAGTAGTGATGATGATGATGATGATGATGATGATGATGATGATGATGATGATGATGATGATGATGATGATGATGATGATGATGATGATGATGATGATGATGATGATGATAATAATAATAATAATAATAATAATTTTAATAATAATAACAACAACAACAACTGAGCATTCTTCATTTAAATAACTGTCCATGTGACCATGTGTTCGACAAAAATAATAACAATAATAACAATAATCCGTTTTATATCCTCTGGGACGACGCGATAATGACGCCGCGTGATATATACTCCCCGCATGCATTCTTTCGCCGTCTGTAGGAAAAAGAGGGCGCTCCACAAGTCAGTGGACTCCGGAATGCAGTCTCTTCAGCGAATAAATCACTCGCTTCTTGTTAACCCAATCACTGGACTATGCTGGCTTGGCGTAATGAACTCAATCCGTTCTACGAATAATTGATAGATCTGGTACGGCCCCCAATTCTCCCCCTTCCTGCTGCCCACCCAATTCCAACTCGTCAACTGCCCGGACTCCGTAATCGAACGCGCTTAGTCGCAGACGTCCCACGTAAGGAGCTACGGCCTACAGAAAAACGCCATCATGACAACAACGAATAAACCACATCGAGTAGAACAGGATTCACGAACTCTCTCCGTTTCTGAAATCCACTCATCTGCCCAAAATAGTTCAAGAGACGTCGATTTATATGAAGGCACACCTATTAAAACTCTGTTTGATAGTCATTTTATAGCTCCTTTATAAGTTGAATAAAATGCTCTATATCAGTGCTTCCCAATCTTTTTTGACTAACGAACCCTTTTGATCTGAAATTATTTTGATGGAACCCCAACCTAACAAAACGTATTCTGGTAGGCCTATACGTGGCGCCTGCGGAGCAGACCAATAGGATTATGGATTTAAGTAATAACACCATTGCGAATAACAGAATTCTCTTTTATACAAGCAGATTTGTTTAAATGGACATAATAATTATGAAAAAAGTTTAAACCAAGTCCCTTGCATTACAATATAGCCTAGAGAATAAGTTTTCATGTGCCTCGTACTTTTGCTTCTTCTCATGAGAATTTTTTTAATATTCGGTTTGATGTTAGGCTAGTTGGATTCTTATTTCAAAAGCATATAAATCTGATTAGAATTTATTTTAAATGAAATTTTCTAATGGAACCCTGTCTTCACATCGGAGTCTGATTTGTAATGTATCAACACATCCAAACAACACTTTCATTCCATTTTCTCGTGGAACCCTACAATTTCGTAGAACACACTTTGGAAAACGCTCTCGTCATGAATGCTTTGATACGTGTATAATATTATAGCCCTGTATAAATTCTAGTTTTACTCGTTGGACTATATCTGCATCGTATACGAGACTCATTAAGATAGATTAGGTCATATTTAGACCTCATTAGACCGGTTTGTCGCTTGGCTTTATTGATACGACAATTGCAGGTGCAGTGAGTTAAGCCTTTCGAACTGGGTTAGTAAATGGCTGGGGACCGCCGTGGAAAACCACGACATCTGACGTTCACTTACCCGTTCTTATCGATCGGTGAATGAATAGCCTACCAAGGCCAGTTGGAAGGTTTAAGAGATCTTGTATCTGTTGATTTTTTTGCAAGTGCTTAACAAACGATCCTTGGACTGCTAGGGATAACGCTTCTAAGGAACTTCTGCCGTTACTTTTGGCTTTTCTGCTTTCTTCCTTCTAACCCTTTTTTTTACCTTCATCGGAAAGATTAGATTGGTCTCAATAATTCACAATCCAAGGGCAATCGAAACCACAACCACCCGACTGACCCCTTGGGATCTTGTCCTGGAACCAATTATTTTGATCCTAAATGCTTTTCAAGTTTGTTTTGACTGAGCGCATGTGAATAATCTGGTTCTCGCGACTCTTCTCTTCGCGCGCTATATACATATAGCTATCTCTACAATTATTACGATTGCGATTACGATCTTACAGTGTTTCGCTAATAGCTGTTCTTATTTTACAACAGTAACATCCTTCCAAGTAAAGACTCCCTCTCCATTAAAGGAATAGATGCGCAAAATAGCCACGCGTTAACAGTCAACCATCATAACAGTCAACAGTCAGCGCTCGTGAATAAGCTGGTGCCCTGCGCTTGGCTTTTGAGTGGCGCTTTAGAAGTGTGGAGATTACGATTACGAACCGTTGAAACGCACCGTACTCCGTGCGTCTTTTCCCTTTCCGAAAGGCGTCGGCCTGACAACGCCCTCTTGTGAATCGGTGCGCATTCAACAGTCGCGCCATCTATCGAATGGCTGTCAGCTCCTACGGGAAGGCGATATTTTCGCGGTTCTTTTCCGCGGCTCTGCGCCCACTTGACAGTTATTAATGGCCGACCGAGCGAGCGAAGGAGGCAGCGAAGGAGCGGCAGAGAACATCGGCCGTCATCGGTGGGGATGATCGCAGGCAGCGCCTTCGGTCCTTAGGAAAGGAAGGACGGGCGGCGAAGGATTCCGCTCAAAGGATTGAAATCGTCCTTTCGTCCGTTTGTCCGTAGATGGGGGAAGGGACGAAAGGTGGTTTCTCCCCCTTCAAGAAGACGGGCAAAGACCGCCCAGACACTTGCTGCTGTCGGGGAGTAGTTAGGGAGGAGGAAGAGGGAGGAAAAGAGGGAGGGAGGGAGGGAGGGAGGGAATGACGGATGAAGAAGGGGGAGGAAGCGACGAAGGGAAAGAGGGATGGATGAATGTACGGAGGAAGCAGGAAGGAAGCGAGGGAGGGAAGCATGGCGGGAGAGAACGAGGGACAGTGGGAAGGAGGAAGAGATGGGACGGAAAGAGGGATAGACGGTGGAAGAGAAGGATGGAAGGACGGAGGGATGGATGAAGGGAAAGAAGAGGGAGATAAAACGGAGGAGGGAGAGAGGAGTGACGGAGGGAAAGGGGAGGGAAGGAGGAAGGGATGGATGGAGTGAAGGCGAAGGGAGGGAGGAATGACGGAGGGATGGAGGAATTCGCTGTTAGGGTTGGTGCGAAGTGGAGGAAAGGAGGGGCAGATGAGGAAAGGGGGATGTAAGATCGACGCTTTCGAACGAGACCGACAAAGTAGGAATTGAAGATCTACAACTAGGGATGGGGAGAGATGGGGGAAATATAGTTTGGGGTGGAATGGGATATCTACAATTTTGGACGAAATAGGAGAATTTTAATATAAAGAGGGAGTGAGAGATCGAATCTTTGGGGGGAGAGAATGGGGATCTACAGTTTGGGGAGGAGTTGAGAGATCTACAGTAATTGGGATAGAATGGGATATCAAACATGTGGAGGGGATGGAATTCTACAAAAGGGAAAGGGAATGGGAGTGAGAACTACAGTTTGGAGAAGGGAGAATGAAGGTAATGGCGCTGAGGGCAAAGGAGAAAAATGACAGTGAAGGATCTCACCCGATCAATTCATTAAGAAATTAGCAAGGTGGGGCCATACGGTCGCTCTAGCACGGTCCTTGACAGCGACTTTAAATGGCTTGGCACCCATTCAAACGGGCTGCAGTGGCTGAAGTATCTCACCCGATCAATTCATTAAAAAATTAACAGGGTGGTGGTCATACGATCGCTCCAACACGGTTCCTTTAAGAGCGACTTTATTATTTGGCATAGGACCCATTCAAAAGGGCGACGGTGGTTAAGGATCTCACCCAAACACCACCAGTTCATCGCAAAACGAAGAGGGTCGAGTCCATTTGGTGGCTATAGAAAAGCTTTAACTTACACATAGGCCTAAACGTTGTGCGGTTTCAAAGGAGACGAGGATAATCGATCGTAACTTCTAATGAGAGAGAGACGTGTGAAGTGATTACTCCGAGCAATGAGCATAACGCGTCGACAGAAATAGAACGGGTAGAGTTAGTTTCGAGAGATTCGTGAAAACGAGCGTGTGTACTTGTTACCTAGGTTACGAACTGTCAACAAGGCAAGGCTAGGTCGTTAATATAAGAGGTCAGTATAGTAATGAAGAAATATTGCAGGATAAGGTAGTCGGCGATATTTATACGTAGAATATAAGTTATATCAGGATCAGTAAAGCGAACGAAATACTTCGTGGACGAGAATACGAATGGATTATTCATTCATTCATTCATTCATTCATTCATTCAGTCAGTCAGTCAGTCAGTCAGTCAGCTATAGTCAACCAGTCAGTCATTCATCATTTCACTCATTCAGTCAGTCAGTCAGTCAGTCAGTCAGTCAGTCAGTCAGTCAGTCAGTCAGTCAGTCAGTCAGTCAGTCAGCTATAGTCAACCAGTCAGTCATTCATTCATTCTTTCATTCATTCATTCAGTCAGTCATTCAGTCGCAAAATTTGTTGGCTTGTATGATACATTGCGTGTAAATGCAGTAAAATCTCAATTTCTTACACGTGCTACAGACTACGTTCTGTCATTTTGTTCTCAGCCATGATGGATAACATTCCGCGCTCTTCAAATGGCGCACAATAAATCTACGAGATGACGAAACGAGAGAAGCACTGAGATGACGGTGCATCCGGAATCACCGTCCCTCTATCGACACGATCTTCAGCAAACGAGGCACCGAACCCCAGTCGCTACATCTGCCGTCGTTCGCTGTCCCTCTGTGACCCGCTCGCGGCTTCTGGCGCTTCTGATTGTCTCCATGGCAACCACGCTCTTGTTGCTCGTTCACTGCCTTCGGTCATGTGACCTCATTACGCGACGTCATCAGGCGTGTTGTCATGGCAACGTCGACTACGTCGCTGCGGGACACGAGTCTGTCGTCAATATCTCGCGAGGTGGCCAAGTCTCGCGAGAAAATCAAGTCTCGCGAGAGTTCGTCTTCGCGCGGAGAACTACGCTTGAAAACGCCGCCAAGCGAGAGAATTCTGTCGCACGGTTGGACGATGTGTCGCGAGAAGTGGCGCGAGAAACGAGTCAGGTCTCGCGAGAAATCAGAGTCACGCGAGATTATCTCGAATCAGAGAAACTCCGACCTAGTCAGGATTCGTCTTTGCTAGAAAATCAAGTATCGCGAAAGAATTCTGATTCGCAAGCAATTCATATCTCGCTCGCAAATCAGATACCGCGAGAAAATCCTGACGAAATATCCAGAGAAAATCGGAAAAATATCTCGAGAGAAAATCAGACTCAAATATCGAGAGAAATTAAGAATGAAATCTCGAGAGACAATCACAATAAAATCTCGAGAGAAAATCAGACTCAAATCTCGCGAGAATATCAAAATCAAATCTCGGGAGAAAGTCAAATATCGCAAAGGAACGACATCTCGCGAGAAAATCAAGTCTCACGAGACGAAAGGACCCGGGTTCGACTGCGGCGTCGCCTGCCCCAGTGCCTCATCATCGGGGTCCGTAAGGGCGGAACGAGAGCGCTCCTCGAATTCCTCAACCTACATCCGGCGATCCTGGCCGGAAAACAGGAAATGCACTTCTTCGACGACGACCGGAAGTACTCCCTCGGACTCGACTGGTACCGGAAGCGGATGCGCTACTCACTTCCGGAACAGATAACCGTCGAAAAGACTCCGGCGTACTTCGTCGACGAGAGAGTTCCACAGCGGGTACACCGGATGAACACAACGATCAAGCTGCTCTTGACCGTTCGAGACCCAATAGATCGCGCCATCTCAGACTACCTCCAGATCCACTCTTCGAGGCTGAACCGCGGCAAGTTCCATCCGCGGTTCGAGGACCTCGCCATAGACGCGAGGACCGGCCAGGTGAACCGGTCCTACAAGGCGATCAGGCGCTCCATCTACCATCGGCACTTCGAACGCTGGTTGAGGTACTTCCACCTGGAACAGTTCCACTTCGTTAGCGGAGAGAACCTCGTGCGGGATCCGGTGGAGGAGCTGCGCAAGGTGGAAAGGTTCCTCGGAATCGAGAACCGTCTGGACGAGGGGAGATTCTACTACAACAAGACGAGGGGATTCTACTGTATGCTCTCATCAGACGGCAGCGAACGGTGCCTCGCTCCGAGCAAAGGCCGGATACATCCGAACATAGACCCCGAAGTGGTCGACAAACTGCGCCAGTTCTTCCGGCCCCACAACCAGCTCTTCTACCAAATGGTCGGAGTAGACTTCGGCTGGAAATAAACAACCAGGAATTGTAATCGTAATTGTAAATATTGAGATTTATATAGCACCACTTCATGACAGCCTAGTCAGAGGCGCCGGCTTTGGAGTTATTGACCTTGCGTGCGCAATACATGCAAAACTATACTGCTACTTCTACCACTACCACTACCACTACTACTACTCCAATAATAATAATAATAATAATAATAGTAATACGATTTATATAACGCCATAGAGCAGCCGAAGTGAAAAAAATTGCGCTGTACATTCGATTTATGTTAATATGGCTCTGACCATAGGCGGAAACTTTATCCTGCGTTTGGTGGGACAGGCGAACGAAATGTCCGAAGGACGATCACCGAAGTGCGCAGCAACGAGAAGGGAAGGGGTTTGGGGAGGGGGATGGGCTAACTTCCCACTTTGTTTAGTCATAAGTTTAATGACATCTCATGACAACATCGACCGCTGACGTTAGGCCTATATCAAACATCGTACATTAGCAATTTTGCAAACAGAATGCACATTTAAACTATAGGCCTGCAGGTAGTTAATATGGTTTATCTTCAAACTTCAGGTAGCTAACATATTTTGAGTCTCAGTTTTTTTTACTATCAGTGTATAGTGTATACAAGAATCATTTGAACTTATGCAGAAATTTGTTTCAGAAAACGTGCAAAAGCATTCAATTACATTTATTACTATGAATAGGCCTACGTTGTTCTACAATTGTACACTTTTGTAAGTGGAAAGTTGGAAACTAAGTTTGAATAAAATTATAGAAATGCAGACTTTTATCTGATATTCACTTTGTTCGAAGTAAAGCTAGAAAAGAATATGTTAAGCGCTTATTAGGCTTAAATAAGGGTACAAGCAAAAACAATATGTTAGCAAGTCTTACTTAGCTTTAGACCCGATAATTATAAGCGAACATTACCGACGAGTTTGTCTCGCATCCTGTAGCCTACGTGATCCAGCATTCGCATGTGCTTAAAAAAGAAACAATTAGTTTTTCTATAATTTAAATTCAACATCTTAAGAAAATATTTCTTTAAATTTTATGTTAAAACTGATGCTAGGAAGGAAAAGAAAACACAATAAACCACAGACAAATAACTAAGGTTAGGCTGTTCTATTATTGCACACCTGCATTAAATTTCCACAATTTCATCTCTAGGGTTCTATATCGTACCATTCGGGATGTTAAGTTTTAACTCTCAATCCTGGCTATAGGCATAAACTTATAGTTTTTAATTTCATTACTTTCATGATCTCATGTAAACAAGTTGCGGTATGTCAACTTTGTATCTTAATAATAAACGAAATCTATTAGTGAGAAGCAAATACGAATAAAGTGCAGGCCACGAGGACTAATGTTAATTGTTAAATTAACGTCTAGATTTTTAGTCGGTTAGAAAACAATCGTAGGGCCTATATAATAATTTATCAAGCACCTGTCGCAGAAAAGCTGTAACAATTCACTGAAAAACGGAATGGACAACAGTGGCTGGCCCACGCACACACGTAGTAGTTTTAATTTATTAAGATACTAAGTTGACATACCACAACTTGTTTACATGGGATAATGAAAGTAATGAAATTAAAAACTATAAGTTTATACCTGTAGTCAACGTGGAGCCGATCCAATGAATTCACCCCACTGACGATAAAAATAACCCTGATAGAATGTAACTAATGATATATGTGTTTAAAGTTCGTTTGCTAGACATGTTACGAATCCTACAGCATCAAAGGCCGTTGACGTCGATGGCATTTTTTACAGTTTTCGCAGTAAAAGGGTAGAGCGCAACTATGGAATACATATAGGCCTAAAGAACTTGTTAAACATCAAATAAATAATAATAATAACCAGTTGACGGCTAATAACTGGAAAAAGTAAGATCGACGTCAGCGGCCTTAGACTAGTTGTCCCAAGATGTCGCAAAAAAGTAGCCAATGCAAAGATATCTTTAAACACCTTTTAGACGCTGTCGAACAACATTATATTTAATCGCTAGCTAATCTGCCGCTAATTTGATATCATGATAAAAGCAGGGATTCTCACTAAACGCGAAAACCAACCGATTGGGTAACAGTTTACTACTAGTAGAAAAGAAAGATGGTTCCTTTCGTCTGTGTCTGGTTCCACGTGATCTGAAATGGGCAATCAAACGGGAGAATTATGCCATACCCACAAGTGATGTCGTCACTGCTCGCCTTCATGGAAAAACCCTGTTCACCATAATAGATAAGAAAGATGGATTTGAGCAATTGAAGCTGGACGAAGAGAGCTCCAAACTCTGCACGGAAAGTACTCGTTTGCTCGTCTTCCATCTAACATTTCGTCGGCACTGGAAGTGTTCCAGAAGAGCAACACCGAGGTCTTTGGGAACACCGCAGACCTGATTATAATGATCGCAGCAAGCAATGAGAGAGAGAGAGAGAGAGAGAGAGAGAGAGAGAGAGAGAGAGAGAGAGAGAGAGAGAGAGAGAGAGAGAGAGAGAGAGAGAGAGAGAGAGAGAGAGAGAGAGAGAGAGAGAGAGAGAGAGAGAGAGAGAGAGAGAGAGAGAGAGAGAGAGAGAGAGAGAGAGAGAGAGAGAGAGAGAGAGAGAGAGAGAGAGAGTGAACACGACGCCACACTACGCCAATCGACGTCAAAGGCGCTGGAAGCCATGAGATGCAGTTAAACATTGATATCTACTACGATCACTATGGACAGGACACTCCGCCATTGTTCATACTCTGGTAGCGCTACTCCAAAGCTTGGATAATGGATCGAGGAGGGTGACGCTAATCATCTTTGTCGTGACACAGAGTCGTTATATAAACGGCAACCTATCAGTAACGCGTTCGCTATCCAGCTTTCGCAAAGGCTTGTAAAATAACAATGGCTTTCCTTGTGACTCGAATAAAAAGGTTTAATTGAAAAATCTGTTACATTTTAGTTTAAAGCATACCACAAGAAAGCGAAGAAAACATGTGACGACAGAGTAGGCCTAAGTAGGCCTACTAAAATTATTTTATCCTGAACGTGTACACCTCTATTAATGGAAAAATAAACTATAGAAGTATTTGGACTATTCCATTTCGTCAGTGCTTGGACTATTCCGTTTCGTCATAGGCACATCGATTGCACGAATGATAAACAATTAATTAACACTCAACATTTAGCAACGTAATTAGTTAGATTATAGTTGTAACATTAATAATTATTTAAGAAGATTAATTTTATAGATCAACATTGATTAGTTTTATGCAACATCCATTTGTGCTACCAGAAAAGGACGTGAAAAACTTTATACCTAGAGTCCTTTTTGCCCGTGACCACTGACTGTTAACCTTTTCATTTATTATTTTATTTGTTTGGTTTATGCTTCGACACCCAGATTTGTCTCTTTTTCAAATAAACGAATATATATATTATAGTTAGCTGTATTGTATTTGAACACTTGTTATAGCGCCTCTACCAGATTGCCCATTCAGAGGCGCTCAAATGACTAGTAATAATAATAATAATAATAATAATGCACCGGGGACGAGGACCACTAACTCCAGATTGATAGCACCTTAGGATAGTTTCTAAGTCCCTGAGGGATCATGTGTACCTCGGGGCAAAAAAAAAAAATAATAATAATATTAATAATAATAATAATCCACCAGCAATCAATCAATCAATCAATCAATCAATCAATCAATCAATCAATCAATCAATCAATCAATCAATCAATCAATCAATCAATCAATCAATCAATCAATCAATCAATCAATCAATCAATCAATCAATCAATCAATCAATCAATCAACCAACCAATCAATCAATCAGTCAGTCAGTCAGTCAGTCAGTCAGTCAGTCAGTCAGTCACTCACTCAGTCAGCCAGTAAATCAATCAACCAACCAAACAATCAATCACAGATGATTACCAAATGCACTGGCAACCCACCGCTGTCTAAAGCACGCGTCATCAAAATTAAATAAATTAAGACCAGACACTGAAACAAATTCTCCGATTTCCTCGTTTTATTCAGAATCATAATCATGGCCCTCGCACCGTTTCCACAAAATTCCTTCAAATAAGTCAGCAAGTAAATAAACGTTTCGTGTGACATGCTCTATGCAGCATGGACCACACTCTCAGTCAATTCATCTAAATCTCTAACGAGACTGAGAGCCCTTTGTTTGAAATTCGTCTAAACGCGGACTCAGAACGACAAGCAGAAACATTCGGGTTTACAACAGAGCAACATTCGTCGTATTTCATTCCTAAAAGCTGATGTTTTTTTTTTATTATTATGAATTTATTAAGCGCAACTACTTAATGACTTAGCGTCAATCGATGGCGTTGAGCATTGTGAGCGAAGGACTTGCTCAATGTCCCTACACGTAACCGTCTCAGGGAAGGAGGCTCGAACCATACTCACACGTCACAAGGTGAGCACGCTAACAAATATTATGCAGTAGTAGTAGTAGTTTAAGTTTAACGACACTGTGGAAATACAAAGATCATTGGCGTCGCCCTCCTAATAGTCTACTTATATACAGTACATTGAAAACGTCTTACATAAATGCGTCGAAGAAACAGACCAAAATTATTATTTACTTTTCGGTCCCATTCTTATATAGCAACAGTTGACACCGTTTAAAAGGTGTCGAAAAGCGCTCTAACCAATCGTAGTGTCCCACTGCTTATATTAAAAACTTCTAAAATAAAGGTGTCGAAAACAGAGCGCAGTTGTTCACAAATTGCAATGTAAACGAATATTTAAATAGCGCAGCACAAAATCAGTAGCGCTCTCAACCGGCGTCAGTGCCTGGGCCAGCGAACAGGAAAGTCTTACGGCATTTCAAGAAATGGGGAGGTGAGAGGGCTAGTATTTATAGACGCAGGATTAGGGAAGACAGTTCCAAGCTGAGGGTGCCTGCCAACAAAGGCAAAGCTCCTGGATTGGGTTTTAGCAGAGCGCATACGCGGCCCACGCGGGTGAGGAGGAAACCAGGGTACAGACAAATCTCAGGTAGGTCGGGGCCACCCCAGCGAGACAGTAAGTTGCTCATAACGGATGCTGTATACACTGTTGAATAGTGAGTCAGTGAAGCGAGTGACAAATAAAGCCTCGTAATAATTTTTTATGATGACTAAATTAATCTGCTGGCGTGTCCCAGCCTTATATAACATCGGTTGACAGCGTTTTAAAGGTGTTGAAGGCGAACGTTCTAACCAATTGCGAGTGAACGACTTGCTCAAGGTCCCTACACAGTAACCATCTCAGGGAAGGCTCGAACTCGTAGCCTCCACGTTACAAGGTGAGCGCTCTAACCAACGAATGGATGGATCCAGTTTAACGGCAGCTTATGACAACATATATATATATATATATATATATATAGATATATAGATATATATATATATATATTAAAAAAAGTGTCTAAGAGACAAAGCAGTTGCGTAGTTTGAATTCATAGTTAAATCCGTTATTTTTTTAAATAAGGTAAAATCCTCATCGAAGCCAACCACACATGAGACTCAGCTCAGTCACTCTCCACTCGACTCGACTTTCCTACAGTAAAACCCGTGTTGTTACAACGAGACTCCGCGAATAACACATTCACTACACCATCGAGAAACAGTCTCAGCTTATGTAACAGGCACTACACAGATCCTACAAACATATTATTGGATGCTAAGGACGAAGAGATACTAACAACTACAGTCTTCGATTACAACCAAACTACTCGATAAAAACACGCTATACATTTAAGACTCAAGTTACTCGTATTAAAACACAACTCTTACAATTTTGTCAGCTATCAACAGTGGCGTAACGAAGGGTTTCAGCTCCCGGGGCAAGAGTTATGACTGCGCCTCTTTTAATCTTGTTGTTGACTTTTGATCGTTCTTGTCATAGTACTGTGTACCACTGAAAGCTAATTTTGCGCCCCTTGTGCTGCGCCCGGGGGCGGTTGCCCCTCTGCCCCCCCTTCGTTATACCACTGGCTGTCAATGCAGAATCTTAATGTTACAATATTGCAACCATTTGTGGTTGCAATATTTTGCCATTACAAAGCTATCTACAAGAACGAACCAGCAAACCTGTCAATAATGCTGCCGCTACACGAGAAATCTTTGGCATTGTGCATTCATCTTTGGCAAAAGTACATTACATCACAACACAACGAATTATATAGAAGACTTTATGACTGCTATCATAACAAATGGAAAAGCTGTAACTTTCTTTTACATCTGTAATACGTAACATCGTCTATCTTTACTGAGACACTTTTGTAGCACTACTTTAAATATCTAACTCTCATGCCCGAGTTTAATGACTTCAGCTTAACATTTACAACATTACAAATCAACTGTAGGATGTAATGTAACCCAGCTTCAGCTATCATAATCCTAAACACATTATGTGGCACTAGTTTAAATAAATCACTGACATTCTGAGCTTCATAAGGCACATAAGTAAGATCGACTTTCACGAAATGCTCCGTATAAACTAACGGTGACTTAAAACCATGCTTTTGACCCGACTTCAAAGCAAATACTGACTTCAAAGCAAATACTGAACAAATATTTTGATACAAAGATATCACAATCTAATAGTTTTTTTACTTGTACTGCCAATGTTCAAAACTGTAAGGCACCACTCCTGGTGTTGCTTAAAGCCACTAAAAAATAAAATAGTCAGAAGTAATTCAGACGCTACCTCTCTTGGTATCCGACAAATTGTGATGTGCAAGAAATAACTCTCTCTGAGTGCAAAAATAACGATATTCTTAACATAAAACCATTCCACAATTTCGTCAGCTGTCAGTGCAAAATCTTAACGTTGCAATATTGCAACCATATAATAACCATATAACAAAATAATGTAACTACAAATGGTATATTTGTAGTCGCATTATTTTAGCATTACACCATTTGCAGTTGCAATATTTAACCATTATACCATTTGTAGCAGCATTATTTTACCATGACACCATTTTTGGCTGCAATATTTTGCCATTAGACCATTTGTGGTTGCAATATTTAACCATAATACCACTTGTGGTTGCAATACTTTACCATTAGATCATGGGTTTCAATATTTTACCATTATACCACTTGTGGTTGCAATATCCCGAAGTTCCACCATTAGTTGGTGCAATAGTTTAAAATAACACCATTTTAACCAGGGTATCCCCCTTACACTTTCACCCTCTGTCACAGCAAATAAACAGTACACCATACATGGTAGCAATATCCTAACAGTATCACCGTTTGCAGTTCCACCATCTCATCGTCACACCATTGTCACGCCAGCATCATTCATGACATCAATTTACACTGTTCATGACATCTCCATTTTGCAATCTTGGTGACATCCAACAGTCACTGTGACTCAGACCCAGTGGTGAGGTATCACTTATAGTCTGAGAGTGACAGAGCTTCTGCAAGACAATCACGGTGAATGGTATACACTGCGACTTCTCAGTTTGAGGCCTAACTTCCGTTGTCCTTTATGTTTCACCCTGGGGGCATCCGCTGACGTGGACATCAAACAGGGTGTCCATTGCATGCCAGTCGACCAGGGTGTTGTTAATTCGGACGTTCCGAAGACAGCCGTGGAAGAACTCGCTCGTGTGTGTGGCACCCTGTGGAATGGCGGACACTGGAAGAAAGCAAACATATGGGTTTAAAAAATATGCTCATTGAATCTGATTTGCTTAAAAATAAAATAAACAAGCAAATAAATAAATAAACAATAAGACATATAAACAAAACAAGTATCTTTATTTAAATATGATTCAAATAAATAGGTAAAAAATAAACAAAATATCGCAGAAACAAATAAACAAACTAATAAACAAATAAATAAACAGACAAACAAATAAACAAATATATAAACAAACAAATCAAGAAATACATTAGCCAAAAATATAAACAAATAAATAAGTGAACAAATATTGCAAAAATAAACAAACAAATAAACACATAAACAAATAAACAAATAAATAAACAAACAAATCAAGAAATAAATTAGCCAAAAAATAAACAAATGCATAAAAATACAAATATATAAACACATAAAGAAATAAATAAATAAACAACAGGCACAAGAGGTCCTACCTGGAAATCCACCAATGTAGAGTTCCTGGTTCGTGTCGAGCATCATGTCGCCTCCGGCTCCAACGCTAACGGTCAGTTTCCCGCTGTCCACTTTGAGAGTGACCAGATTGCGAATGAGGTCAGCCCTTACGGAGTGCCACTGATCGTCACACAGGCAATGAGTGCACGTCTCAGATTCCGTGCTGTAAATATTGTCGAAGTTTACAGCCGTAAACTTTATCTGTAACACAGAAAATTACACATGCGTTGAGAAACAAAGATATTATGAGATCAGCGTTTCCAGAGTCACGATTGCGATTGCAAAACTAATTAACAGTTTTTTCATTATCCAGCAAAGAATTGTTGATATATAACCAAAAACGTTTTGTTTATGTCTTTGGTTTAAAAGTGACCATCAAGTAATGTCTCATGCATTACAATGCATGTAACAGCATTTTAGAATTTCCAGATTTCAATTAGGTCAGAAATCACCAACCAATCTCCATCTATTGTCTTCAATCAAACTTACACATATCACCAGCTAAATATACATTTTCTGGAACCAGTCACAAGCCAGTTAACAGTAATCACAATCCCATCACCATTCATATCCTGTAACCATATACCAGTCAACCACATTTATTATCTGTAACCAATCACCAATCAATCACCAATCAATCGCCAATCACCAGTCACTCACCAATCAATCACCAATCACCAGTCACTCACCAGTCACTCACCAATCAATCACCAATCACCAGTCAATCACCAGTCAATCAGCAATCAATCACCAAGCAGCAGTCAATCAAGAACTGCCAGTCAATCACGAATTGCCAATCAATCACCAATTGTCAGTCAATCACCATTCGCCAGTCAATCACCAGTCACCAGTCAACCACCAATTGCCAGTCAATCACCACTGAATAATCACCAGTCAGGCAACCTCATCAGACACTGATCAGTATCTCTTTAGATGGCGCTATATAAATTTGCAATTACCACAACCAAACCAAATGATGATGCGCATGTACTCACTCTTCCATCAAACATTTCCAGTGCGAGTGCTGGCATCCCAATCGGATGACTGATGCTGAATATGACTCCGTTCTTTTGCGTTGTACGGAACTCAAAACTCAAACTCAGGTCGGACGCAATCCGGTATCTCTCGGCTACAAACGAATCACCCGTCAACCTCACGTTTCGACCAATAATTATGCAACTAAATTTTTGGTGAACATCAAGTTAAATATCATTATTATACAATTAAGTGAAATATTATTATTATAAACCATTCTAAAGAAGAAGACTAACAGAAAATTCATAGGAAAATGCTGATGGACTGGATGATAGCCTAATTGAATTATATGGAGTAGGTCATCTTCGAGGGGCGCTATAAAAGTTCTCAGAATGAAAATGGAAAACTGAAAGTATCACAGAACAGAGAAGAAATTATGCACCAGTTTTAAAGTGATATCCACAAGACTCTCTATTTTCATAGAAAATTTTGCAACAGCTGATAAAGTGCACAAATATCTCCACCATTAATAATAACAATAATAATAACAATTGAAGCCTTGAGCATTAGATACTGGTGCGACAGAAGCAAATAATTACAATTATAATTTTGATAAATTGTTTAATATTTTAACTTAAAATGATATTCACTAAAAACTCTGTGCTTTGATAAATTATGCAAAAGTGTTAATTCAATACAATACAAAAGGTGAGTGACAAGTTCACTGAGCAACTGCATGTTAAGGGTTTTTCAAATCTTGCCAATTCTTGTGAAAGTTAAGACAAAAATGTAAGGAAACCACATGAAAGTCTGTCTGAAGATGGAAGTACTGCCTACCAAAAATGGCGTAACCATATGAATCGAAGTGGACGCCTGGTTCCAATCGCGAGAAGCACTGTCGGACACCCATGCTGACCTTTGAATTGGCAACATCTATCAGTTGCCCATTCACCTCAAAGTTCCGTAGACATCCCTTGAGGCTCTCGTTCACCTTTAGAAAAGACAATGATCAATGAATGAATGAATGAATGAATGAACGAATGAATGAATGAATGAATGAATGAATCAATCAATCAATCAATCGGAATTTATATAGCACCCCTTCAAGATCTCTACTCAAGAGTCGCTCCCGACCCAGGCAAGGCGAAAAACTATATATATTCTAAACAACAAAGCAACATGAATACAGTAAGAAATGGAAGAGGAGGAGGAGAAAGAGCACGAGAAGGAGGAGGAGGAAGAGGAGGAGAAGGAAGAGGAGGAGCATGAGGAGGAGGAGAAGGAGGAGGAGAAGGAGGAAGAGGAGGAGGAAGAGGAGGAGCATGAGGAGAAGGCAGAGGAGGAGGAGCAGGAACATGAGCAGGAGGTGGAAGAGGATGATGATGATGATGATGATGATGATGATGACAATAATAATAATAATAATAATAATAATAATAATAATAATAATAATAATAATAATAAGTAAATAATAATGATAATAACAATAAAAAAATACCACTTCCATAAAAATACTAAAAAACAAATAAAAATAATAAGAGGAAGACTGCTTACGACGTCTGAATGTGCTGGGTGATTTTTTGGCAATCCTCCGATGTAGATCGGAGACAAAGCGTTGATCTCTTGAGACGTGTTCGATGCCACTGGATCCATTTCGTCAATCTGCAAGATGATGCTCGTTGGAGTTTTCGTTAGTCCAAGCTGAAAGTTAAATACGTAATTACAAAATTATTTCAGCAATTTACAGAAAAGCAACCAAGAGAAATAGATTAGAATTGCACTACATTTGTTTATTTCTGCTCCACCTGCGCCACTATCAAACTCACCTATAATGAAACACTGACTGTACATGTACAGAGCGCTGTCGGTGGGAAGATGAGATGGCGAGGGAGAGGACTGACCACCCGCCCTCTTGTGCCGAAGATAATAAAATTAAGTAACTAAATCTTCATGCCCATTGCTGCCTCTCAGGTTAGCTCAAGGGACTGCTCCTCTTCCTCCTCCTCCTCTTCTTGTTCTTCCTCCTCCTCTCTTTCTCTACTGTTAGATATCTATCTGTGCAGCGGTCCAGTGGTTAGTGTGAGCTGGACTTGTGAAATGCGATGTTGAGGGTTCAAACTCATGCTACAGAGAAAACTACTTAAAGGTTTCTCTTCAAATCTCGTTAGCCAACTTTTTAAACCGCGAGTGGTTAGAGCGCTCTATTTAGACACCCTTAAAACGTTGGAAAGCGATGCTATATAAGCGTAGAACACGGCAAGCTAATGGGTTCTAGCACCACTGAAAAGTTTTGCGTCAACGGCCTTCGTTCCCATAAGATATCGTTAAAGTCTGCATCAACTATAATAATAATCTTTTCTTTATTACGCGCCTGACAAACGCACTGCGCTGTACATTTACATGTTATGCAATTGAAATCTTAACTACTAACAGAACAGACAGCCTGCAATACAACGGCGCTTATAGCAGCCTACAAAGCATATCCGCCCAACGGGGGCTCGAACTCGGTACCTCTCGGTCTCCGTGCCAGATGTCATCCAATGCGCTATCGCCCCCCTCCCGATGTCATTCTATCGTAAGATATCGTAAAACTATCATGGATCAGCTGCCGATTGATTAGAGCGCACGTCTTGTAACGCGGAATGTGAGGGTTTGATTCTCCTCCCATGAGACGGTTATTGTGTAGGGACCTTGAGCAAGTCCTTCACTCACAGTTGCTCAGCGCCATCGACTGATGCTTAATACTAATAATACTACTACTACTACCTACTCACTACTACTACTAATAATAATAATATTTATTCTTTAATGAAGCGCCTGATAAACGCACTACGCTGTACATGTACATGTTATAAATAGACCTGGGAGTCACTTTGGTCAGCCAATCTGACCCCACTTGACCCTAAAGTGACTTGAGGTCGACTTGAAGTCGACAACTTGGAGTCAAAACGACTTGATCCGACTTGGCAGAAAAACAACTAACTTCCGACTTAAAGTCGACTTCTGACATGGTAGCCTAATAACGATTAAGTACGGCTAATAATACAAAAATGTCATGCCAATTTGCCTGGCAAGCATTAATTTTATATACTAATTAGTAATGAGACCTCAACACCTGATGAATAAAATTGGTCAAAGTTTATTAGGCCTATTTTAAGCAGTGTGTTTTTGTGCTTGAACAGTTTTGTAATGCTCTAATATGGGTTAGCAGAAGAATCTGTGGCGGACCGCTGAATGGCTTGTTATAATGATACATTTTAATTCTGTTGTCATAATTATTTATACACTAACCCCTAACGTATCAAATAGCAATGCATGCGTAGGCCTACCATCCTACTGCCTAAAAGTTCATTGATTTGCGCGCGTTCAGCTCTTGATAAGGTAGACGTGCTAACATTTTTATTAACATTTCGAATCGCCATTTTTATGAAACGTACGTGTGACGTTTTAACATAGAATAACAAATGATACAGATAAGTCGACACCTATAAACAAAACAAGTAGGCCTAACTGTTTAGCACAACCGCCGCAACCGGCGTCGATAGGCCTAATACAAAATTAAACCGCAGCCTAAGTAAGCTACGCGGTTTAGACCGTAGAAGTTAGAACATGCTTCATTAATTTTTGAAAATAATTTTAAGCACTACAAAACTGCTTAAATGCTGCCGTGACCTCACGATCATTAGTGTGATATGATCAATTTAGATTTATTTGTGTCTCAAGTCGGTTTAAGTCGACTTGTGGAGAAAACAACTTGAGGTCACTTTTCCGGACAAATTCGACTCGGGGGTCAGTTGCGGTAGGCAGAAACGACTCGGCTCGACTTGGGATGCCCAAGTCGACTGGGGTCGACTTATTGGGGTCGACTCCCAGGTCTAGTTATAAAGGTTAAACTATTTACACGAACACAAATTACAGAAGACATAAATCAACAAAGTTGCAGCCATGCAATGCGCAAGCTAATTGTACTTTTGCTGCCGCCTAGGGAATGAAGCCTGAGCTAAACCCAGAGGGCCTTACGTCGAAAATTTCAGGAAAGAGTGTTAACCTTTATACTATCCCCCCTCCCCGACGGTCAGACTGGCAGACTAGATGGGGGTGTAGCAAACTGGCGGAGACCTTTTGGAAGTTCGTTCCAAAGAGCAATAGATTAAAAAGTTGTTGCAGAAATTCAGAGAGGAGGAGAGACTGGAGGCCGAGATAGAGAAAGGTATGAAGATGGACGATTAGGTCTGGGTGGTTCGATAGATTTTTCAGGATGAACGCTTTGCCAAAGTTGAGTGCACAGGCTAGGCTTTAGCTTAAGAGTTAATAGAAGTACAAATTATGGTGAAACTGCAAAAAATTCCATATTGACTAAAACGGTGTTTGATGCCATGTTCAACGTCGTTAAATTGCTGGAGCCATTAAACACCTTTAAAAGGCTTCCAACGATGCTATAAAACCGACATGAACCACCCGATTACTAAACTAAACTGGTAAAACTAGAGGCATCAACTTGAAAACACGGAAAAGACGAAAACATACACTAATATTTAATAAATTATTTATTTATAGCCGAAATAAAAGATTAAAAAATTGTCACAAGTGTGCTCTTCAATAAAAGGAATAAAATTGTCCAATTGTTAAATTGCAAGTCGGAAAATACTGACTCATTGGCGCTTGAATCCGGTAATATGATACTGTACGTCTTGCAAACGTTAATGCTTTAATATTATACGACGTTGTTACTTGCTGTAGACTAGAGACAGACAAAGAGGCGGACGGACGGACAGATAGAGTAGGAGACAAATAAAGAGACATGCAAAACGGGTCACTCTAATGATGTGTCTAGGCTAATCAGAATAACGTACGGAAACGGAAAATATTTTCATGCCGCTAGTTTTACCCGCGTTCCTGAGCTATCACTATACAGGGCTGTTAAAGGTTTGGCTTTTTTGTTTCTTTTTGTTTTTTAGAAAACCCAAAAAAACAGAAAACCCCAATTTTTTTTACAAATTTAGAAATTATAAATGCCAAAAATGGTGTCTCTTCAACTCTCTTGGCAATTGTTGTATCGTCTTTGTTAATTTCGTTACTTGACATTCTACAGTTCTACTGTTTTAGTTAATTTCATTTATATGCATCTGATTAACTTAATTTGAACGGTACGGTATTCATGCAATTTTTATGTGTTTTATGAGACGAAATAGGAAATCTTAAAAACAAAAAACAACAATAAAACAACTTTTCATTTTGAAAAAAACTTGCTGTTCCTGACATGTATTGGTGCAAGGCCTACTACGTCGATCGTGTGAACCGTACAAAACAATTTTCCTATCGACGACAACGGCATTGAGGCCGTAGTCGCAGTTGTAAATTCCAAATTTATAACGCACCACTCGCAATCTAATCGCAGGGCACCCGCTTATTCACGAGCGCTATGTCAAGTCAGAAGGGATGTCCAGGGATGGTCTAGGGAAGATCAGTGTCCCGTTACCAGAGAGACCAGAGACAGGAGAAAGCTTTGAAGGCAGAGGGTTGGACGGATTAGGTAAGGGATTCTTGAAGAGGTGGGACTTAAACAAAGATTATTATGTTTCAAACTTACAAGTACACAGTATGATCACAATTGATAGTATGAACGGATGATCACAAGTTATTACAGGATTCGAATTTAACTGTTTGGCAGCCAAGCAAGGCGCCCATCACGTCCTACTGCTCTCATTTTACCAACGCCACTTAGCGAATGAAAAGGCTGAGTAACTTAGGCAGTGTACCGGGAAGTGATCCCGGGTCCGTTGCCTCTACGCGCCAGAGTGTTACCATTACCCTACACCCCTCCCCAATTCAATTTGAAGTGAGTAGCTTGCTCCAGTTCATATAGCTCACAACAAATGGTACAACTGAATTGAGCAGAACAAAATGAGAAATCTGACTGTAACGACCTACATTGTGCCATAATCCATCTCCAATGTCAAAGTCACTAGAAAGCATTTCGACAACTCCTTCACTGCCCCTGTAGACAACCGTTGCAGCCCCGCGGCGTAAGCCGAGGGCGAGAAAGTCGGGGCGGTTCCTGCTGCCGATGTAGAATATTTGGCCCTTGGCGTAATACGTATGCACCGACATCGATATGTTGAACCTGAAAGGTTTTAACCGTAATTGTAATCGTAATTGTAATCGTAATTGTAATTGTAACTGTAACCGTAATCGTAACTGTAATCGTAATTGTAATCGCAATTGTAATCGTGATTGTAATCGTAATTGTAATAGTAAATGTAATCGTAACTGTAATTTTAATCGTAATCGTAACTGTAATCGTAATTGTAATAGTAATTATAATCTTGAAATTTCTGAAGTGCCACTCTAAAGCTGAGCACAGAGCACTAGCTTATTCATGAACGCTGCGTCAAGTCAGAGGGGTTGTCCAGAGATACAGAGTGGAGGTCCTAGTCTGGTTGCATCAAAGTTATGCTGCTCTTTGTTCTCTGTCTCTGTCCTCCTCTCTCTATGCCCGTCTGTCTCAGTCTCTGTCTGCCTGTCTCTCTTTGTCCCTCTATGTCTCTCTCTGCATGCCTCTGCTCTGCATTTCTATCTGATGCTCTCCGTCTCTGCTGGTCTTTCGCTGTCTATGTCCGTTTCTCCTGTCTTATGCTCTCTCTCCTCTCTGCCTCTCTTGCCCTGTCTGTTTCTGTGTCACTCTCTGTCTCTCTCTCATTTGCTGCCTTTGTCTGTCCATCCTCTCTCTCTCTCTCTCTCACTCTCTATGTCTCTCTCTCCACTTTTCTGTTTTTCTGTCTGTCTGTCTGTCTGTCTATATGTCTCTCTGTCTCCACTTCTCTCTCTGTTTCTCTCTCTGTCTCTGTCTGTCTGTCTGTCTCTGTGTCTCTGTCTCTCTCTCTATAATTATATATGTATAGGCTATCTCTATAATTATTATATATATATATATATATATATATATATATATATATATATATATATATATATACACATACATACATACATTTTTGAACCTGCATTATTACAGTAGCAAATAATTGAAGAAAATGGAAAAATAAACAAATTATGATATTGTGACGTTGACTTACATCCTGGCATCTAGTTTCTCCAGTTCGATCTCTGTGTGGCTGTGTCGCATATCACCGAATGAGACAGAGTTCGATATGTACGAAATATTGCTTTCATTGACACAAGACGTTGGCTCCTGACAAATATTCCACGACTATTAGAAATCTCAGTTGTTGAAAATAATTTAAAAGGCTCATAAACTGGCCTACATAAATAATTACACTACAAAACGATACATTTTTAAAGATATATTCAAAAACCTTTAATGATTACGATTACAAAATCATCCATGATGACAATTACATTCATTTACGATTACAATTACAGCTATTCACTTACTATTACAACTACACCTTCATTTATGATTAAAAGTACAGTCATTTATGGTTAAAATTACACAGTCATTTACAGTTACAATTACAGTCATTTACGATTACAATTACAAAGACATTTTCTATTACAATTACAGCCACTTATGATAACAATCAGTCATTTACGATTACAATTACAGTTACTCATGAGTACAATTACAGTCATTTACGACTACAATTACAAAGTAACCTTTATTTTTTACGTTACATTAACAGAACTCTGGTCTGACCGTTGGTTGTGGTTTCGTGGGAATGACTCGTTTCGTTGTTTCTGTTGTCGCTGTCACCACAGCTGTGACAGGTGCAACTGGAACTGTCACGGTGACAGTGAAACTCGGAATGGTTGGCGTCGTTGACTGTTTAACTTGCGAAGGGTCTTCGAGATTCACGAATAGGTCGGACTCTATGCAACGGCCAACGTCGACCGAGTCAAAGGTCACTGGGAGGTCAAAGTGCATCGCTCTGTTCAGATATTCAGACGACAGAACAAAGAATTGCTCTCAAGATTCATTGTACCTGTAATTAGTGACTTCTATAGCGCCGATGTCTAATGCACAAGGCATCAACCGATGGCCAATCGAAACCAAGCTGTAATCAGGTCAATATGCAGAAGACCAGTCCGATATCCAGATACTAAACGCTGCAGTGTAATGCGCTTTAAGACACCTTTAAAACGGTTCTCATCGACGCTATATAAGAGTGAAGAGCGTTTAATTTTCAATTAATTTGGCCTTCTCAGCGTCTAATCGGCGAGTTGAACTGAGCAACAGCTGTACACAGTTGATAGTTCTAACTGTAATTAGTAACTTCTATTGCGCCGGTGCTTAATGCGCAAGGCATCAACCGAAGGCACACCAAAGCCAAGCCACAATCAGGTCGACATCCAGAAAATCAAGTCTATGGCGGATACGCAATTTGAAATTAGCCTAAGTCGAGAACGAAGTTACGAACTAAGACAAGTGACTGAGCCGAGCATACCTCCTCCTCCTCCTCCTCCTCTGCCCTGCTCTCTCTCTGGTCTTTCTGGATTCAGCTATCCGATAGAATATCTACGGACAACCCCACTGACTTGACGCAGAGATTGTGAAATAAGCTGGTACCCTGCGATTGGTCTTCAAGGGGCGCTTTAGAAATCTGGAGTTTACGTCAATACAGTGTGTAACTTTACCAGAGGTCGAAGTGTGAAACAAGAGGTGCCGGTATGGATATACGAACCATTCCCCTTCCCCACCCGAATGGATTTCTCGCCTGGAGAAGTACCGGTATGCTTCGAGCCGACCAGGAGAGGTGCCGGTATGGCATACTGTTTCATACCGTCACACTTCGAGCACTGAACTTTACAATTCGTAATTTTACATGCTATTCCTGGGACTATTATTATTGAAAGTCTCAGGTTGATTCGTCTATAAGTCTACATGAAATTACAACCTGCAGCCGTGGAATGTTATGACAAACAATTTTATAATTTGTAGGGTTAAGGTCTATTCGTTTCACAAATTTTTATCCCTTATTGAATATTTAAAATAACTTTGAGGATATTTCCAAAGATGCATACAATTCGTTGACGAGAAGATCGACAAGGCAGCCCCTGAATGGAGAGAGGGAGGCAGCCATTCCATCTCCAGACATTCCGAATGGAATTCCACCGACGTATAGTCCTCCCTCTGAGCCCCTCATGCTGCCAATGATCAACGAGTTACGAGGAAGTTGCGCTGTTCCAACGAGTTGGTTGTCGATGAACATCTCCACTCTGTTGATAAATTATGCAAGGTCATCGTATTCATTCATTCGTTTATTCATTCATTCATTCGTTCGTTCATTCAATCACCCATTCATTCGATCATTCAGTTATTCATACGTTCATTAATTCATTCGTTCATTTGCTCATTCATTCATTCGTTCGTTCATTCAGATCATTTATATAGCACCTCTCCAATAAAAATACTCAGAGCGGCGGAAAAGAAAAGTGTTCAAATGTTTATAGGAAGTGCATGCAGAATCCCTAGCTAAGACAATGTGCAGATTCAAAGGGGATCACTTGACTTCAAAACCTCATCAACAATCGCCACATCAATTATAGTTCACGTCAAATTAGATCACTGCAATGCTCTCTTTCTCAACATAGATACCACTCAAATTAATCGCCTCCAAGCCATTCAGAATGACCTCGCCCGTGCTGTCACCAAAACCCCCAAACACCACCACATCACAGCTGTCTTGAAATCACTCCACTAACCCTTTTCAATAACTCTTTTCAATAACTCTTTTCAATAACCCTTTTCAATAACCCTTTTCAATAACTCTTTTCAATAACCCTTTTCAATAACCCTTTTCAATAACTCTTTTCAATAACCCTTTTCAATAACTCTTTTCAATAACTCTTTTCAATAACCCTTTTCAATAACTCTTTTCAATAACTCTTTTCAATAACTCTTTTCAATAACCCTTTTCAATAACTCTTTTCAATAACCCTTTTCAATAACTCTTTTCAATAACCCTTTTCAATAACTCTTTTCAATAACTCTTTTCAATAACTCTTTTCAATAACTCTTTTCAATAACTCTTTTCAATAACTTTTCAATCTTTTCAATAACTCTTTTCAATAACTCTTTTCAATAACCCTTTTCAATAACTCTTTTCAATAACCTTTTCAATAACTTTTCAATAACTCTTTTCAATAACCCTTTTCAATAACTCTTTTCAATAACCCTTTTCAATAACTCTTTTCAATAACTCTTTTCAATAACTCTCTCTTTTCAATAAACTTTTCAATAACTCTTTTCAATAACTCTTTTCAATAACTCTTTTCAATAACACTTTTCAACAACTCTTTTCAATAACTCTTTCAATAACTCTTTTCAATAACTCTTTTCAATAACTCTTTCAATAACCCTTTTCAATAACTCTTTTCAATAACTCTTTTCAATAACTTTTTTCAATAACTCTTTTCAATAACTCTTTTCAATAACTCTCTCAATAACTCTTTTCAATAACTCTTTTCAATAACTCTTTCAATAACTCTTTTCAATAACTCTTTTCAATAACTCTTTTCAATATATCCTTCAATAACTTATTTCAATGATTCTTTTCAATAACTCTTTTCAATATCTTTTCAATAACTTTGTTCAATAACTCAGCTAATGTATTTCAATAGCTCTTTTCAAATCGCTCCTTTCAATGACTCTTTTCAATAACTCATTTTCATAACTCTTTTCAATAGCTCTTTTCAACAAGCCTTTTCAAATGCACTTTTCAATAACTCCTGCTTTCAAATCAGCTCTTTTCAATATCGCACGTGAATATCTCACTTTCCGTATGCTCTTTTCTATGTAATAACTCTGGCAATAACTCTTTTCAATAACTCCTTTCAATAACTCTTTTCAATAACTCTTTTCAATGCACACTTTCAATAACTCTTTTCAATAACTCTTTTCAATAACTCTTTCAATAACTCTTTTCAATAACTCTTTTCAATAACTCTTTTCAATAACTCTTTTCAATAACTCTTTTCAATAACTCTTTCAATAACTCTTTTCAATAACTCTTTTCAATAACTCTTTTCAATAACTCTTTTCAATAACTCTTTTCAATAACTCTTTTCAATAACTCTTTTCAATAACTCTTTTCAATAACTCTTTTCAATAACTCTTTTCAATAACTCTTTTCAATAACTCAATAACTCTTTTCAATAACTCTTTTCAATAACTCTTTTCAATAACTCTTTTCAATAACTCTTTTCAATAACTCTTTTCAATAACTCTTTTCAATAACTCTTTTCAATAACTCTTTTCAATAACTCTTTCAATAACTCTTTTCAATAACTCTTTTCAATAACTCTTTTCAATAACTCTTTTCAATAACTCAATATTTTTCAATAACTCTTTTCAATAACTCTTTTCAATAACTCTTTCAATAACTCTTTTCAATAACTCTTTCAATAACTCTTTTCAATAACTCTTTTGATAAATAACTCTTTTCAATAACTCTTTTCAATAATGTCAAAGTTTCAATAACTCTTTTCAATAACTCTTTTCAATAACTCTTTTCAATAACTCTTTTCAATAACTCTTTTCAATAACTCTTTTCAATAACTCTTTTCAATAACTCTTTTCAATAACTCTTTTCAATAACTCTTTTCAATAACTCTTTCAATAACTCTTTTCAATAACTCTTTCAATAACTCTTTTCAATAACTCTTTCAATAACTCTTTTCAATAACTCTTTTCAATAACTCTTTTCAATAACTCTTTTCAATAACTCTTTTCAATAACTCTTTTCAATAACTCTTTTCAATAACTCTTTTCAATAACTCTTTTCAATAACTCTTTTCAATAACTCTTTCAATAACTCTTTTCAATAACTCTTTTCAATAACTCTTTTCAATAACTCTTTTCAATAACTCTTTTCAATAACTCTTTTCAATAACTCTTTTCAATAACTCTTTTCAATAACTCTTTTCAATAACTCTTTTCAATAACTCTTTCAATAACTCTTTTCAATAACTCTTTTCAATAACTCTTTTCAATAACTCTTTTCAATAACTCTTTCAATAACTCTTTTCAATAACTCTTTTCAATAACTCTTTTCAATAACTCTTTTCAATAACTCTTTTCAATAACTCTTTTCAATAACTCTTTTCAATAACTCTTTCAATAACTCTTTCAATAACAATAACTCTTTCAATAACTCTTTTCAATAACTCTTTTCAATAACTCTTTTCAATAACTCTTTTCAATAACTCTTTTCAATAACTCTTTTCAATAACTCTTTTCAATAACTCTTTTCAATAACTCTTTTCAATAACTCTTTTCAATAACTCTTTTCAATAACTCTTTTCAATAACTCTTTTCAATAACTCTTTTCAATAACTCTTTTCAATAACTCTTTTCAATAACTCTTTCAATAACTCTTTTCAATAACTCTTTTCAATAAACTCTTTTCAATAACTCTTTTCAATAACTCTTTTCAATAACTCTTTCAATAACTCTTTTCAATAACTCTTTTCAATAACTCTTTTCAATAACTCTTTTCAATAACTCTTTCAATCAATAACTCTTTTCAATAACTCTTTTCAATAACTCTTTCAATAACTCTTTTCAATAACTCTTTTCAATAACTCTTTTCAATAACTCTTTTCAATAACTCTTTCAATAACTCTTTTCAATAACTCTTTTCAATAACTCTTTTCAATAACTCTTTTCAATAACTCTTTCAATAACTCTTTTCAATAACTCTTTCAATAACTCTTTTCAATAACTCTTTTCAATAACTCTTTTCAATAACTCTTTTCAATAACTCTTTTCAATAACTCTTTTCAATAACTCTTTTCAATAACTCTTTTCAATAACTCTTTTCAATAACTCTTTTCAATAACTCTTTTCAATAACTCTTTTTCAATAACTCTTTTCAATAACTCTTTCAATAACTCTTTTCAATAACTCTTTCAATAACTCTTTTCAATAACTCTTTTCAATAACTCTTTTCAATAACTCTTTTCAATAACTCTTTTCAATAACTCTTTTCAATAACTCTTTTCAATAACTCTTTTCAATAACTCTTTCAATAACTCTTTTCAATAACTCTTTTCAATAACTCTTTTCAATAACTCTTTTCAATAACTCTTTTCAATAACTCTTTTCAATAACTCTTTTCAATAACTCTTTTCAATAACTCTTTTCAATAACTCTTTTCAATAACTCTTTTCAATAACTCTTTTCAATAACTCTTTTCAATAACTCTTTTCAATAACTCTTTTCAATAACTCTTTTCAATAACTCTTTTCAATAACTCTTTTCAATAACTCTTTTCAATAACTCTTTTCAATAACTCTTTTCAATAACTCTTTTCAATAACTCTTTTCAATAACTCTTTTCAATAACTCTTTTCAATAACTCTTTTCAATAACTCTTTTCAATAACTCTTTTCAATAACTCTTTTCAATAACTCTTTTCAATAACTCTTTTCAATAACTCTTTTCAATAACTCTTTTCAATAACTCTTTCAATAACTCTTTCAATAACTCTTTTCAATAACTCTTTTCAATAACTCTTTTCAATAACTCTTTTCAATAACTCTTTTCAATAACTCTTTTCAATAACTCTTTTCAATAACTCTTTTCAATAACTCTTTTCAATAACTCTTTTCAATAACTCTTTTCAATAACTCTTTTCAATAACTCTTTTCAATAACTCTTTTAACAATAACTCTTTTCAATAACTCTTTCAATAACTCTTTTCAATAACTCTTTTCAATAACTCTTTCAATAACTCTTTTCAATAACTCTTTTCAATAACTCTTTTCAATAACTCTTTCAATAACTCTTTTCAATAACTCTTTTCAATAACTCTTTTCAATAACTCTTTCAATAACTCTTTTCAATAACTCTTTTCAATAACTCTTTTCAATAACTCTTTTCAATAACTCTTTTCAATAACTCTTTTCAATAACTCTTTCAATAACTCTTTTCAATAACTCTTTTCAATAACTCTTTCAATAACTCTTTTCAATAACTCTTTTCAATAACTCTTTTCAATAACTCTTTTCAATAACTCTTTTCAATAACTCTTTTCAATAACTCTTTTCAATAACTCTTTTCAATAACTCTTTTCAATAACTCTTTTCAATAACTCTTTTCAATAACTCTTTCAATAACTCTTTTCAATAACTCTTTTCAATAACTCTTTCAATAACTCTTTTCAATAACTCTTTTCAATAACTCTTTTCAATAACTCTTTTCAATAACTCTTTTCAATAACTCTTTTCAATAACTCTTTCAATAACTCTTTCAATAACTCTTTTCAATAACTCTTTTCAATAACTCTTTTCAATAACTCTTTTCAATAACTCTTTTCAATAACTCTTTTCAATAACTCTTTTCAATAACTCTTTTCAATAACTCTTTTCAATAACTCTTTTCAATAACTCTTTCAATAACTCTTTTCAATAACTCTTTTCAATAACTCTTTTCAATAACTCTTTTCAATAACTCTTTTCAATAACTCTTTTCAATAACTCTTTTCAATAACTCTTTTCAATAACTCTTTTCAATAACTCTTTTCAATAACTCTTTTCAATAACTCTTTCAATAACTCTTTTCAATAACTCTTTTCAATAACTCTTTTCAATAACTCTTTTCAATAACTCTTTTCAATAACTCTTTTCAATAACTCTTTTCAATAACTCTTTTCAATAACTCTTTTCAATAACTCTTTTCAATAACTCTTTTCAATAACTCTTTCAATAACTCTTTTCAATAACTCTTTCAATAACTCTTTTCAATAACTCTTTTCAATAACTCTTTTCAATAACTCTTTTCAATAACTCTTTCAATAACTCTTTTCAATAACTCTTTTCAATAACTCTTTCAATAACTCTTTTCAATAACTCTTTTCAATAACTCTTTTCAATAACTCTTTTCAATAACTCTTTCAATAACTCTTTTCAATAACTCTTTTCAATAACTCTTTTCAATAACTCTTTTCAATAACTCTTTTCAATAACTCTTTTCAATAACTCTTTTCAATAACTCTTTTCAATAACTCTTTTCAATAACTCTTTTCAATAACTCTTTTCAATAACTCTTTCAATAACTCTTTTCAATAACTCTTTTCAATAACTCTTTTCAATAACTCTTTTCAATAACTCTTTTCAATAACTCTTTCAATAACTCTTTTCAATAACTCTTTTCAATAACTCTTTTCAATAACTCTTTTCAATAACTCTTTTCAATAACTCTTTCAATAACTCTTTTCAATAACTCTTTTCAATAACTCTTTTCAATAACTCTTTTCAATAACTCTTTCAATAACTCTTTTCAATAACTCTTTTCAATAACTCTTTCAATAACTCTTTTCAATAACTCTTTTCAATAACTCTTTTCAATAACTCTTTCAATAACTCTTTTCAATAACTCTTTTCAATAACTCTTTTCAATAACTCTTTTCAATAACTCTTTTCAATAACTCTTTTCAATAACTCTTTTCAATAACTCTTTTCAATAACTCTTTTCAATAACTCTTTTCAATAACTCTTTTCAATAACTCTTTTCAATAACTCTTTCAATAACTCTTTTCAATAACTCTTTTCAATAACTCTTTTCAATAACTCTTTTCAATAACTCTTTTCAATAACTCTTTTCAATAACTCTTTTCAATAACTCTTTTCAATAACTCTTTTCAATAACTCTTTTCAATAACTCTTTTCAATAACTCTTTTCAATAACTTTTTCAATAACTCTTTTCAATAACTCTTTTCAATAACTCTTTTCAATAACTCTTTCAATAACTCTTTTCAATAACTCTTTTCAATCTCTTTTCAATAACTCTTTTCAATAACTCTTTCAATAACTCTTTTCAATAACTCTTTTCAATAACTCTTTTCAATAACTCTTTTCAATAACTCTTTTCAATAACTCTTTTCAATAACTCTTTTCAATAACTCTTTTCAATAACTCTTTTCAATAACTCTTTTCAATAACTCTTTCAATAACTCTTTTCAATAACTCTTTCAATAACTCTTTTCAATAACTCTTTTCAATAACTCTTTTCAATAACTCTTTTCAATAACTCTTTTCAATAACTCTTTTCAATAACTCTTTTCAATAACTCTTTTCAATAACTCTTTTCAATAACTCTTTTCAATAACTCTTTTCAATAACTCTTTCAATAACTCTTTTCAATAACTCTTTTCAATAACTCTTTTCAATAACTCTTTTCAATAACTCTTTTCAATAACTCTTTTCAATAACTCTTTTCAATAACTCTTTTCAATCTTTTCACTCTTTTCAATAACTCTTTTCAATAACTCTTTTCAATAACTCTTTTCAATAACTCTTTTCAATAACTCTTTCAATAACTCTTTTCAATAACTCTTTTCAATAACTCTTTTCAATAACTCTTTTCAATAACTCTTTTCAATAACTCTTTTCAATAACTCTTTTCAATAACTCTTTTCAATAACTCTTTTCAATAACTCTTTTCAATAACTCTTTTCAATAACTCTTTTCAATAACTCTTTTCAATAACTCTTTTCAATAACTCTTTTCAATAACTCTTTTCAATAACTCTTTTCAATAACTCTTTTCAATAACTCTTTTCAATAACTCTTTTCAATAACTCTTTCAATAACTCTTTTCAATAACTCTTTTCAATAACTCTTTTCAATAACTCTTTTCAATAACTCTTTTCAATAACTCTTTTCAATAACTCTTTTCAATAACTCTTTTCAATAACTCTTTTCAATAACTCTTTTCAATAACTCTTTTCAATAACTCTTTTCAATAACTCTTTTCTCTTTTCAATAACTCTTTTCAATAACTCTTTTCAATAACTCTTTTCAATAACTCTTTTCAATAACTCTTTTCAATAACTCTTTTCAATAACTCTTTTCAATAACTCTTTTCAATAACTCTTTTCAATAACTCTTTTCAATAACTCTTTTCAATAACTCTTTTCAATAACTCTTTTCAATAACTCTTTTCAATAACTCTTTTCAATAACTCTTTTCAATAACTCTTTTCAATAACTCTTTTCAATAACTCTTTTCAATAACTCTTTTCAATAACTCTTTTCAATAACTCTTTTCAATAACTCTTTTCAATAACTCTTTTCAATAACTCTTTTCAATAACTCTTTTCAATAACTCTTTTCAATAACTCTTTTCAATAACTCTTTTCAAAAACTCTTTTCAATAACTCTTTTCAATAACTCTTTTCAATAACTCTTTTCAATAACTCTTTTCAATAACTCTTTTCAATAACTCTTTTCAATAACTCTTTCAATAACTCTTTTCAATAACTCTTTTCAATAACTCTTTTCAATAACTCTTTTCAATAACTCTTTTCAATAACTCTTTTCAATAACTCTTTTCAATAACTCTTTTCAATAACTCTTTTCAATAACTCTTTTCAATAACTCTTTTCAATAACTCTTTTCAATAACTCTTTCAATAACTCTTTTCAATAACTCTTTTCAATAACTCTTTTCAATAACTCTTTTAACTCAATAACTCTTTTCAATAACTCTTTTCAATAACTCTTTTCAATAACTCTTTTCAATAACTCTTTTCAATAACTCTTTTCAATAACTCTTTTCAATAACTCTTTTCAATAACTCTTTTCAATAACTCTTTTCAATAACTCTTTTCAATAACTCTTTTCAATAACTCTTTTCAATAACTCTTTTCAATAACTCTTTTCAATAACTCTTTTCAATAACTCTTTTCAATAACTCTTTTCAATAACTCTTTTCAATAACTCTTTTCAATAACTCTTTTCAATAACTCTTTTCAATAACTCTTTTCAATAACTCTTTTCAATAACTCTTTTCAATAACTCTTTTCAATAACTCTTTTCAATAACTCTTTTCAATAACTCTTTTCAATAACTCTTTTCAATAACTCTTTTCAATAACTCTTTTCAATAACTCTTTTCAATAACTCTTTTCAATAACTCTTTTCAATAACTCTTTTCAATAACTCTTTTCAATAACTCTTTTCAATAACTCTTTTCAATAACTCTTTTCAATAACTCTTTTCAATAACTCTTTTCAATAACTCTTTTCAATAACTCTTTTCAATAACTCTTTTCAATAACTCTTTTCAATAACTCTTTTCAATAACTCTTTTCAATAACTCTTTTCAATAACTCTTTTCAATAACTCTTTTCAATAACTCTTTTCAATAACTCTTTTCAATAACTCTTTTCAATAACTCTTTTCAATAACTCTTTCAATAACTCTTTTCAATAACTCTTTTCAATAACTCTTTTCAATAACTCTTTTCAATAACTATTTTCAATAACTCTTTCAATAACTCTTTTCAATAACTCTTTTCAATAACTTTTTTCAATAACTCTTTTCAATAACTCTTTTCAATAACTCTTTTCAATAACTATTTTCAATAACTCTTCAATAACTCTTTTCAATAACACTTTTCAATAACTCTTTTCAATACTCTTTTTCAATAACTCTTTTCAATAACTCTTTTCAATAACACTTTTCAATAACTCTTTTCAATGACTTCAATAACTCATTTCAATAACTCTTTTCAATAACTCTTTTCAATAACCATTTTCAATAACTCTTTTCAATAACCCTTTTCAATAACTCTTTTCAATAACTCTTTTCAATAACTCTTTTCAATAACTCTTTTCAATAACTCTTTTCAATAACTCTTTTCAATAACTCTTTTCAATAACCATTTTCAATAACTCTTTTCAATAACTCTTTTTGCAATAACTCTTTTCAATAACCCTTTTTCAATAACTCTTTTCAATAACTCTTTTCAATAACTCTTTTCAATAACTCTTTTCAATAACTCTTTTCAATAACTCTTTTCAATAACTCTTTTCAATAACCCTTTTCAATAACTCTTTACAATAACTCTTTTCAATAACCCTTTTCAATAACTCTTTTCAATAACTCTTTTCAATAACTCTTTTCAATAACTCTTTTCAATAACTCTTTTCAATAACCATTTCAATAACTCTTTTCAATAACTCTTTTCAATAACTCTTTTCAATAACTCTTTTCAATAACTCTTTTCAATAACTCTTTTTTCAATAACTCTTTTCAATAACTCTTTTCAATAACCCTTTTCAATAACTCTTTGCAATAACTCTTTTCAATAACTCTTTTCAATAACCGTTTTCAATAACTCTTTTCAATAACCCTCAATTCTTTTCAATAACTCTTTTCAATAACTCTTTTCAATAACTCTTTTCAATAACTCTTTCAATAACTCTTTTCAATAACTCTTTTCAATAACTCTTTTCAATAACTCTTTTCAATAACTCTTTTCAATAACTCTTTTCAACCATAACTCTTTTCAATAACTCTTTTCAATAACCATTTTCAATAACTCTTTTCAATAACCATTTTCAATAACTCTTTTCAATAACTCTTTTTCAATAACTCTTTTCAATAACTCTTTTCAATAACTCTTTTCAATAACTCTTTTCAATAACTCTTTTCAATAACTCTTTTCAATAACCATTTTCAATAACTCTTTTCAATAACCATTTTTCAATAACTCTTTTCAATAACTCTTTGCAATAACTAACTTTTCAATAACTATTTTAAATAACTCTTTTCAATAACTCTTTTCAATAACCATTTTCAATAACTCTTTTCAATAACCATTTTCAATAACTCTTTTCAATAACTCTTTTCAATAACTCTTTTCAATAACTCTTTTCAATAACTCTTTTCAATAACTCTTTTCAATAACTCTTTTCAATAACTCTTTTCAATAACTCTTTTCAATAACTCTTTTCAATAACTCTTTTCAATAACTCTTTTCAATAACTCTTTTCAATAACTCTTTTCAATAACTCTTTTCAATAACTCTTTTCAATAACTCTTTTCAATAACTCTTTTCAATAACTCTTTTCAATAACTCTTTTCAATAACTCTTTTCAATAACTCTTTTCAATAACTCTTTTCAATAACTCTTTTCAATAACTCTTTTCAATAACTCAATATTTTCAATAACTCTTTTCAATAACTCTTTTCAATAACTCTTTTCAATAACTCTTTTCAATAACTCTTTTCAATAACTCTTTTCAATCAACTTTTCATAACTCTTTTCAATAACTCTTTTCAATAACTCTTTTCAATAACTCTTTTCAATAACTCCATTTCAATAACTCTTTTCAATAACTCTTTTCAATAACTCTTTTCAATAACTCTTTTCAATAACTCTTTTCAATAACTCTTTTCAATAACTCTTTTTCAATAACTCTTTTCAATAACTCTTTTCAATAACTCTTTTCAATAACTCTTTTTTCAATAACTCTTTTCAATAACTCTTTTCAATAACTCTTTTCAATAACTCTTTTCAATAACTCTTTTTCAATAACTCTTTTCAATAACTCTTTTCAATAACTCTTTTCAATAACTCTTTTCAATAACTCTTTTCAATAACTCTTTTCAATAACTCTTTTCAATAACTCTTTTTCAATAACTCTTTTCAATAACTCTTTTCAATAACTCTTTTCAATAACTCTTTTTCAATAACTCTTTTCAATAACTCTTTTCAATAACTCTTTTCAATAACTCTTTTCAATAACTCTTTTCAATAACTCTTTTCAATAACTCTTTTCAATAACTCTTTTCAATAACTCTTTTCAATAACTCTTTTCAATAACTCTTTTCAATAACTCTTTTTCAATAACTCTTTTCAATAACTCTTTTCAATAACTCTTTTCAATAACTCTTTTCAATAACTCTTTTCAATAACTCTTTTCAATAACTCTTTTCAATAACTCTTTTCAATAACTCTTTTCAATAACTCTTTTCAATAACTCTTTTCAATAACTCTTTTCAATAACTCTTTTCAATAACTCTTTTCAATAACTCTTTTCAATAACTCTTTTCAATAACTCTTTTCAATAACTCTTTTCAATAACTCTTTTCAATAACTCTTTTCAATAACTCTTTTCAATAACTCTTTTCAATAACTCTTTTCAATAACTCTTTTCAATAACTCTTTTCAATAACTCTTTTCAATAACTCTTTTCAATAACTCTTTTCAATAACTCTTTTTCAATAACCATTTTCAATAACTCTTTTCAATAACTCTTTTCAATAACTCTTTTCAATAACTCTTTTCAATAACTCTTTTCAATAACTCTTTTCAATAACTCTTTTCAATAACCATTTTCAATAACTCTTTTCAATAACCATTTTCAATAACTCTTTTCAATAACTCTTTTCAATAACTCTTTTCAATAACTCTTTTTCAATAACTCTTTTCAATAACTCTTTTCAATAACTCTTTTCAATAACTCTTTTCAATAACTCTTTTCAATAACTCTTTTTTCAATAACTCTTTTCAATAACTCTTTTCAATAACTCTTTTCAATAACTCTTTTCAATAACTCTTTTCAATAACTCTTTTCAATAACTCTTTTCAATAACTCTTTTTCAATAACTCTTTTCAATAACTCTTTTCAATAACTCTTTTCAATAACTCTTTTCAATAACTCTTTTCAATAACTCATTTTCAATAACTCTTTTCAATAACTCTTTTCAATAACTCTTTTCAATAACTCTTTTCAATAACTCTTTTCAATAACTCTTTTTCAATAACTCTTTTCAATAACCATTTTCAATAACTCTTTTCAATAACTCTTTTCAATAACTCTTTTCAATAACCATTTTCAATAACTCTTTTCAATAACTCTTTTTCAATAACTCTTTTTCAATAACTCACTTTTCAATAACTCTTTTCAATAACTCTTTTCAATAACCATTTTCAATAACTCTTTTCAATAACCATTTTCAATAACTCTTTTCAATAACTCTTTTCAATAACTCTTTTCAATAACTCTTTTCAATAACTCTTTTCAATAACTCTTTTCAATAACTCTTTTCAATAACTCTTTTCAATAACTCTTTTCAATAACTCTTTTCAATAACTCTTTTCAATAACTCTTTTCAATAACTCTTTTCAATAACTCTTTTCAATAACTCTTTTCAATAACTCTTTTCAATAACTCTTTTCAATAACTCTTTTCAATAACTCTTTTCAATAACTCTTTTCAATAACTCTTTTCAATAACTCTTTTCAATAACTCTTTTCAATAACTCTTTTCAATAACTCTTTTCAATAACTCTTTTCAATAACTCTTTTCAATAACTCTTTTCAATAACTCTTTTCAATAACTCTTTTTCAATAACTCTTTTCAATAACTCTTTTCAATAACCATTTTCAATAACTCTTTTCAATAACTCTTTTCAATAACTCTTTTCAATAACTCTTTTTCAATAACTCTTTTCAATAACTCTTTTCAATAACTCTTTTCAATAACTCTTTTCAATAACTCTTTTCAATAACTCTTTTCAATAACTCTTTTCAATAACTCTTTTCAATAACTCTTTTCAATAACTCTTTTCAATAACTCTTTTCAATAACTCTTTTCAATAACTCTTTTCAATAACTCTTTTCAATAACTCTTTTCAATAACTCTTTTCAATAACTCTTTTCAATAACTCTTTTCAATAACTCTTTTCAATAACTCTTTTCAATAACTCTTTTCAATAACTCTTTTCAATAACTCTTTTCAATAACTCTTTTCAATAACTCTTTTCAATAACTCTTTTCAATAACTCTTTTCAATAACTCTTTTCAATAACTCTTTTCAATAACTCATTTCAATAACTCTTTTCAATAACTCTTTTCAATAACTCTTTTCAATAACTCTTTTCAATAACTCCTTTTCAATAACTCTTTTCAATAACCATTTTCAATAACTCTTTTCAATAACTCTTTTCAATAACTCTTTTCAATAACTCTTTTCAATAACTCTTTTTCAATAACTCTTTTCAATAACTCTTTTCAATAACTCTTTTCAATAACTCTTTTTCAATAACTCTTTTCAATAACCATTTTCAATAACTCTTTTCAATAACTCTTTTCAATAACTCTTTTCAATAACTCTTTTCAATAACTCTTTTCAATAACTCTTTTCAATAACTCTTTTCAATAACTCTTTTCAATAACTCTTTTCAATAACTCTTTTCAATAACTCATTTTCAATAACTCTTTTCAATAACTCTTTTCAATAACTCTTTTCAATAACTCTTTTCAATAACCATTTTCAATAACTCTTTTCAATAACTCTTTTCAATAACTCTTTTCAATAACTCTTTTCAATAACCATTTTCAATAACTCTTTTCAATAACTCTTTTCAATAACTCTTTTCAATAACTCTTTTCAATAACCATTTTCAATAACTCTTTTCAATAACTCTTTTCAATAACTCTTTTCAATAACTCTTTTCAATAACTCTTTTCAATAACTCTTTTCAATAACTCTTTCAATAACTCTTTTCAATAACTCTTTTCAATAACTCTTTTCAATAACTCTTTTCAATAACTCTTTTCAATAACTCTTTTCAATAACTCTTTTCAATAACTCTTTTCAATAACTCTTTTCAATAACTCTTTTCAATAACTCTTTTCAATAACTCTTTTCAATAACTCTTTCAATAACTCTTTTCAATAACTCTTTTCAATAACTCTTTTCAATAACTCTTTTCAATAACTCTTTTTCAATAACTCTTTTCAATAACTCTTTTCAATAACTCTTTTCAATAACTCTTTTCAATAACTCTTTTCAATAACTCTTTTCAATAACTCTTTTCAATAACTCTTTTCAATAACTCTTTTCAATAACTCTTTTCAATAACTCTTTTCAATAACTCTTTTCAATAACCATTTTCAATAACTCTTTTCAATAACTCTTTTCAATAACTCTTTTCAATAACTCTTTTCAATAACTCTTTTCAATAACTCTTTTCAATAACTCTTTTCAATAACTCTTTTCAATAACTCTTTTCAATAACTCTTTTCAATAACTCTTTTCAATAACTCTTTCAATAACTCTTTTCAATAACTCTTTTCAATAACTCTTTTCAATAACTCTTTTCAATAACTCTTTTCAATAACTCTTTTCAATAACTCTTTTCAATAACTTTTCAATAACTCTTTTCAATAACTCTTTTCAATAACTCTTTTCAATAACTCTTTTCAATAACTCTTTTCAATAACTCTTTTCAATAACTCTTTTCAATAACTCTTTTCAATAACTCTTTTCAATAACTCTTTTCAATAACCATCCATTTTCAATAACTCTTTTCAATAACTCTTTTCAATAACTCTTTTCAATAACTCATTTCAATAACTCTTTTCAATAACTCTTTTCAATAACTCTTTTCAATAACTCTTTTCAATAACTCTTTTCAATAACTCTTTTCAATAACTCTTTTCAATAACTCTTTTCAATAACTCTTTTCAATAACTCTTTTCAATAACCATTTTCAATAACTCTTTTCAATAACTCTTTTCAATAACTCTTTTCAATAACTCTTTTCAATAACTCTTTTCAATAACTCTTTTCAATAACACTTTCAATAACTCTTTTCAATAACTCTTTTCAATAACTCTTTTCAATAGCTCTTTTCAATAACTCTTTTCAATAACTCTTTTTCAATAACTCTTTTCAATAACTCTTTTCAATAACTCATTTCAATAACTCTTTTCAATAACTCTTTTCAATAACTCTTTTCAATAACTCTTTTCAATAACTCTTTTCAATAACTCTTTTCAATAACTCTTTTCAATAACTCTTTTCAATAACTCTTTTCAATAACTCTTTTCAATAACTCTTTTCAATAACTCTTTTCAATAACTCTTTTCAATAACTCTTTCAATAACTCTTTTCAATAACTCTTTTCAATAACTCTTTTCAATAACTCTTTTCAATAACTCTTTTCAATAACTCTTTTCAATAACTCTTTTCAATAACTCTTTTCAATAACTCTTTTCAATAACTCTTTTCAATAACTCTTTTCAATAACTCTTTTCAATAACTCTTTTCAATAACTCTTTTCAATAACTCTTTTCAATAACTCTTTTCAATAACTCTTTTCAATAACTCTTTTCAATAACTCTTTTCAATAACCCTTTTCAATAACTCTTTTCAATAACTCTTTTCAATAACTCTTTTCAATAACTCTTTTCAATAACCTTTTCAATAACTCTTTTCAATAACTCTTTTCAATAACCAATAACTCTTTTCAATAACTCTTTTCAATAACTCTTTTCAATAACTCTTTTCAATAACTCTTTTCAATAACTCTTTTCAATAACTCTTTTCAATAACTCTTTTCAATAACTCTTTTCAATAACTCTTTTCAATAACCCTTTTCAATAACTCTTTCAATAACTCTTTTCAATAACTCTTTTCAATAACTCTTTTCAATAACTCTTTTCAATAACTCTTTTCAATAACTCTTTTCAATAACTCTTTTCAATAACTCTTTTCAATAACTCTTTTCAATAACTCTTTTCAATAACTCTTTTCAATAACTCTTTTCAATAACTTTTCTTTTTTCAATAACTCTTTTCAATAACTCTTTTCAATAACTCTTTTCAATAACTCTTTTCAATAACTCTTTTCAATAACTCTTTTCAATAACTCTTTTCAATAACTCTTTTCAATAACTCTTTTCAATAACTCTTTTCAATAACCCTTTTCAATAACTCTTTTCAATAACTCTTTTCAATAACTCTTTTCAATAACTCTTTTCAATAACCATTTTCAATAACTCTTTTCAATAACTCTTTTCAATAACTCTTTTCAATAACTCTTTTCAATAACCTTTTCAATAACTCTTTCAATAACCCTTTTCAATAACTCTTTTCAATAACTCTTTTCAATAACTCTTTTCAATAACTCTTTTCAATAACTCTTTTCAATAACTCTTTTCAATAACTCTTTTCAATAACTCTTTTCAATAACTCTTTTCAATAACTCTTTTCAATAACTCTTTTCAATAACTCTTTTCAATAACTCTTTTCAATAACTCTTTTCAATAACTCTTTTCAATAACTCTTTTCAATAACTCTTTTCAATAACCCTTTTCAATAACTCTTTTCAATTTTTTCAATAACTCTTTTCAATAACTCTTTTCAATAACTCTTTTCAATAACTCTTTTCAATAACTCTTTTCAATAACTCTTTTCAATAACTCTTTTCAATAACTCTTTTCAATAACTCTTTTCAATAACTCTTTTCAATAACTCTTTTCAATAACTCTTTTCAATAACTCTTTTCAATAACTCTTTTCAATAACTCTTTTCAATAACTCTTTTCAATAACCCTTTTCAATAACTCTTTTCAATAACTCTTTTCAATAACTCTTTTCAATAACTCTTTTCAATAACTCTTTTCAATAACTCTTTTCAATAACTCTTTTCAATAACTCTTTTCAATAACTCTTTTCAATAACTCTTTTCAATAACTCTTTTCAATAACCCTTTTCAATAACTCTTTTCAATAACTCTTTTCAATAACTCTTTTCAATAACTCTTTTCAATAACTCTTTTCAATAACTCTTTTCAATAACTTTTCAATAACCCTTTTCAATAACTCTTTTCAATAACCCTTTTCAATAACTCTTTTCAATAACTCTTTTCAATAACTCTTTTCAATAACTCTTTTCAATAACTCTTTTCAATAACTCTTTTCAATAACTCTTTTCAATAACTCTTTTCAATAACTCTTTTCAATAACTCTTTTCAATAACTCTTTTCAATAACCCTTTTCAATAACTCTTTTCAATAACTCTTTTCAATAACTCTTTTCAATAACTCTTTTCAATAACCCTTTTCAATAACTCTTTTCAATAACTCTTTTCAATAACTCTTTTCAATAACTCTTTTCAATAACTCTTTTCAATAACTCTTTTCAATAACCATTTTCAATAACTCTTTTCAATAACTCTTTTCAATAACTCTTTTCAATAACTCTTTTCAATAACTCTTTTCAATAACTCTTTTCAATAACTCTTTTCAATAACTCTTTTCAATAACTCTTTTCAATAACTCTTTTCAATAACTCTTTTCAATAACTCTTTTCAATAACTCTTTTCAATAACTCTTTTCAATAACTCTTTTCAATAACTCTTTTCAATAACTCTTTTCAATAACTCTTTTCAATAACTCTTTTCAATAACTCTTTTCAATAACTCTTTTCAATAACTCTTTTCAATAACCCTTTTCAATAACCTTTTTCAATAACTCTTTTCAATAACTCTTTTCAATAACTCTTTTCAATAACTTTTTCAATAACCATTTTCAATAACTCTTTTCAATAACTCTTTTCAATAACTCTTTTCAATAACTCTTTTCAATAACTCTTTTCAATTTTTTCAATAACTCTTTTCAATAACTCTTTTCAATAACTCTTTTCAATAACCATTTTCAATAACTCTTTTCAATAACTCTTTTCAATAACCATTTTCAATAACTCTTTTCAATAACTCTTTTCAATAACTCTTTTCAATAACTCTTTTCAATAACTCTTTTCAATAACCATTTTCAATAACTCTTTTCAATAACTCTTTTCAATAACCCTTTTCAATAACTCTTTTCAATAACTCTTTTCAATAACCCTTTTCAATAACCCTTTTCAATAACTCTTTTCAATAACTCTTTTCAATAACTCTTTTCAATAACCCTTTTCAATAACTCTTTTCAATAACAATAACTCTTTTCAATAACTCTTTTCAATAACCCTTTTCAATAACTCTTTTCAATAACTCTTTTCAATAACTCTTTTCAATAACTCTTTTCAATAACCCTTTTCAATAACTCTTTTCAATAACTCTTTTCAATAACTCTTTTCAATAACTCTTTTCAATAACTCTTTTCAATAACTATTTTCAATAACTCTTTTCAATAACTCTTTTCAATAACCCTTTTCAATAACTCTTTTCAATAACTCTTTTCAATAACTCTTTTCAATAACCCTTTTCAATAACTAACTCTTTTCAATAACTATTTTCAATAACCATTTTCAATAACTCTTTTCAATAACTCTTTTCAATAACCCTTTTCAATAACCCTTTTCAATAACCCTTTTCAATAACTCTTTTCAATAACCCTTTTCAATAACCCTTTTCAATAACTCTTTTCAATAACTCTTTTCAATAACTCTTTTCAATAACCCTTTTCAATAACTCTTTTCAATAACTATTTTCAATAACCATTTTCAATAACCCTTTTCAATAACTCTTTTCAATAACTCTTTTCAATAACCCTTTTCAATAACCATTTTCAATAACGCTTTTCAATAACCCTTTTCAATAACCCTTTTCAATAACCCTTTTGAATAACTCTTTTCAATAACCCTTTTCAACAACTCTTTTCAATAACCCTTTTCAATAACTCATCTCAATAACTCATTTCTAACCCCAGACCGCAAGTAGAGTAAGATTTTACGCTTACGCATCGGTTCGGACGTCGGCTGGAATTCCAGCGAAGAAGAGGGAACTGGAAGCCATTTCCATCGTGTGAACTCCAACGTTCGGACTGGCTCCAGTGATTCTTTCCTTGTCCACTTCCAAGACACCTACCAGAAAACACATCGAGAAATCTGCAACATCGTGAAAGAACAGAAATCCATGCGTGTCTGTATGCTTTGGCACATGAGGTAACGCCATCGTTTTGGCTGCTATTGCATTATTATTGTCGCTAGAAGTTTGCCCGTCCTAAGACGGTTGAAAAAAACTTAAAAAATCATCCCGTGGGCCGCCTGTTGGACATCACGGTACTACACTCACCCAAACTTTGATTATGCGGAAATCTTAATCTATGCGACGGTTTAGAAACAATGCAGCATCACCTACTGTTCTTAACGCATAGAGTGCTATAGCAGCGCCACCTACTGAAATGAAATGAGTCCAGTTCATTACGACCTTTATAGCGTATAGGATTTTAACAGCACCACCTACCAAAACGAAATGAATCTGTAGAGTAACAAAAAAGTTGACTCGTGATTCCATGCCTTCACGACATTTACATGTCATTGACATTTTGTGTGTAGATTAAAGTAAATGTCGGCCCAACTGGTTTTTCTACAGCGACAGTATGGCCTCGACACTGCTCAGTTTTCGGTGAATTGATCGGGTCAGATCCTTCACTACCTCTGCCCCGTTTGAATGGGTGACACGCCATTTAAGGTCCCCGTGTACGGACCTTGCTAGAGCGACAGTATGGCCCCTACTTCTACCCTGCTCATTTTTCAATGAATTAATAGCCCTTGTGAGCCCCATTTGAATGAGTGCAACGCCTTTTTAGGTCCCAGTGTACAGACCGCATAGGCACGTTGCACACCTTTTTAACGCTTGCCATCGCTTTTATATTAATTCTCAACTGCGTTTAATCGGCAGTATTATCCTTAAACCACCATACCGTCCATACGCCATTTTAAAAAAGAAGCAGAAGAATATTATTTATTTAAACCAATTGCATACTGCATTTTGGTGTACAAAAACTCAAGCATAACAATAACATTAAAGAAGATTAAGCTGTAGACTACAGTTCGTCATTATGTCTCATATTATAGGCCTCCAAATAGATCATCTAACCCGTTACCCATTAAACTAAGTTTATTCATAATAACATATTATAAGGTCCCGATAGATAGGAACTAGATAGGACTTACTAGAGCGACCGTACGTCCTACCCTGCTCGTTTTTCAATGAATTAATACCCATAGTGAATACCATTTGAATGAGTAGGCTACCACGCGTTTTAGGTCCCAGTGTATGGACGACATACATGCACGATGCACACCTTTTTAACGCTTGCCATCGCTTTTATATTAATTCTGAACTATCAGTTTCATATCAAATCTATTATCTATTACAAACATATGACTGGACACATTGGTTGTAACTAAAGTACCAATTAAAACAAAACAAATATTTCATATGTGTGATTAATGGTCATTTGATTTGTTTTTTAAATTTCATTTTGTAATGGTATTCATTGTTATATAAGAAAATGTTGAATGGATTGTTTAATTAAGTTATCCTGTTATGTAAATAACTTAAAGATGTATTATTATAAATAGATGTATGTTATAATTAAATGTGTAACTGATACATGTATGTATAAATTACACATAATGTACTGAGATTCTGTTTGAAAACAGGATAGGATGTTATTATAGAAAACCTAGAAATACTGTAAATAACTTTGTAAACATGTTTGAAAAAAAGAGCTGAAACAGCCAAAAAGAGCTAAAATAGCCAAAAAGAGCTAAAGTAGCCAAAAAAGAGCTGAATTAGCCACAAAGAAAAAAAAGAGCCAGAAAGGCCAAAGGGAAAAAATGAGAAAAGATGGAGAAATACCAAAAAAGAGGGAAAAAATAGAAAAAGAGAGAAAAAGAAGGGAGAAATGAGAATTACAATAAAAGAGCCAATGGGCCAAGAAAAATGAAATACATTAAAAACACTAAGACGTCAGCGGCCATAGTTGCCAAAGGACGTCGTTAAACAACTGGAATCATCATCATCACTCGGCAGCTTTGGCATGCTGTCCACATGATATAACTTAGGTAATTAAAAATCGACGTGAACAGCAAGGGCGGCTATTATAGGATAGTTGTCAAAATATGGGCCCTGATAGAACTAGATGTTTGCCGACGGCTGAAAATAATTTTTTTAAATCACACCATGGGCAGCATGCCTGCGGGCTGTAGGTTGGACAATAGACTATCGCAATAGACTATCGCGGAAATCTGTATGTACGCGACGTTTTAAAAACAACGCCGCGTCATCTACTGAAATTAAATAACATCCATGGGCGACCATGTTCTTAACGCGTATAGTGCAATAGCAAACGCCACCTACTGAAATGAAATGAGTCCAGTTTATCACGACCTTCATAATGTATAGGAGTTTAAGAGCGCAACCTACCGAAACGAAATGAGTCTAATTAGCGTAACAGAAAAAGTTGACTTCCGGACAACCTTCACTCTTCTGTTATATTATCAATTATTATTATTATTATTATAATAAACTGTTTTAAGTACTGTTGTTAATATATATAGATGTATCTTTGGTTATAGGCTATTTAGCTGTACATATAAAATCTGCTCCTGCATTGGCGTAGCCAGGAAAACATTTCGGAGGGATTTTAACATTTCGGAGGGATTTTAACATTTCGGAGGGATTTTAACATTTCGGAGGGATTTTAACATTTCGGAGGGGGGTTTCCAATGGAAATGGTCGGAAATATTAAGTTTTTTTGGTATCTCACATGTAAAAGCATATAAAAATTTTGTCGGAAACTTATTGGGGGGGGGGGTTGGTTGAACCCGGAAACCCACCCTAAATACGCCCAAGTGCTCCTGTTATAGATTCCATTTCTCGTTGTATTCAGTGCAAAGCAATTGTAATAAAAAAAGCAAAATGCATCCCATTCCCCGATGCTTTTCCTACCTTCGAGTCTCGTCCGACTGGCTCTGATCTGCGTCCAGTCGTTTGTGTTGTATGCGAGTTGAGTGGAGAGAGTCGCCTCCGACTTTCCCATGAAGCTGAACCGAAAGGAGACTCTGCCATTTATGAGCTCTATCGAAACAAAGTCACCCTACAACCAGAGGTGGGTAACTAATCGATTAGCTAATGCTGCTAATCGATTAGACAAACTGCTAATTCTAATTCTAATCGGTTAGCTACAAGACTAGATGTTTGCCCGTCCTAAGACGGTACGTTTAGCAATTTAACTAATCTTGCCCATCTAGGCTTGCTGCACTGGGCCGAATGCAAGAGACCGTAAATGCAATGGAAGACAGTTCCACTAAGATGGTCCAATACATGAGAAGGCACGATGGGTTCGACTCCAAGTGCAGGATCGCGACATCTACATATCGCCACAGCTAGCAGAGAATTGTGAGTGAAGGATTTGCTCAAGTTCCCTACAGTCCTACACAGTAACCGTTTCAGGAGAGAAGGCTCAAACACGTAATTGTTTTGGCATTTAATAGACGGCATTAGACGATTCCGTAAGATTATCTCACTTTACGTTACGAGGCCTCCACTCCTTCGCAAACAGTCTCATAAATATTCAACAGCCGAACTCATAAATATTCGACAGCTGAGCTCATGTATATTTAACAACGGAACTCATGAATATTCAACACCTGAACTCATGAATATTCAGCACCTGAACTCGTGAATATTTGACGGATGAACACATGAATAATAATTGACAACTGAACTCATGAACATTCAACAGCCGAACTCATGAATATTCAACAGCCGAACTCATGAATATTCAACAGCTGAACTCATGAATATTCAAAAGCTGAACTTATGAATATTCCACCCACCGTGTTATTGTTGGCCGTGTAGAAGAGAATGGCGTCTTTCCAGAAGCTCTTGAACTGGAAGGTGACGCTCAGTCGTTCCGGTGAGTAGCGCACCTGAGGCACTGAAGCGTATCCGCGTCCATTGAACTGGTAAACGACGGATGACGACTCCTCGACGATCGGCCTACGTCATCAGACAATGGTAATGGTAATTGCAAATTTATATAGCGCCACAAGCAGAGAGAGTCATCAGAGTCAAACTTCAACTATGCGCTCAACAGCTAATGTAATGTAATTCAATACAATACAATGCATTGTAATAAGTAAGTATATATATTCTTCATTATACCAATTGCAGATCTGCACTTTGGTGTACATGCATTTATACAGAGTATAACATTGCAATGGAATGGAAAGCCATGCAATGTAATTTAATGCTAAGTAATGCAATTAAAAGGAATGTAATGTGCAGGCGTTGAAACACAAGAAATGTATCGTTACTATCGTTCAGCATGAAATAAGAAATGTGTTCAGACAAGTGTAGGCCAAGTACTCATGAATATTCAGACAATGGCCGTATAGAATGGCAGATCATGAATATGCAGAGTAGCTTTGGTGCCAACTAACACGGTGAAGCAGCCACGGCAGTCGCGACCCTGAACGAGTTGGCGGAAGTTGTAGAGTCCGAGTGACTGTCCGTCCATCTGGACTGCTCCAACGCAACCATTGAAAAACGATGACATCACCTCCTCTGGCCGCTGTATAACATCAAACGCAGGCAAACCACATGAATAGTAACGTTCAACTCCTGAACTCATGAATATTCGACAGCTGAACTCATGAATATTCAACAGCTGAATCATGAATATTTGACAGCTAAAACCATAAATATTTGATAGCTGAAGTCATGAATATTCAACAGCTGAACACCAGCGTATTTAACAGCTGAACTCATGAATATTCAACAGCTGAATTCATGAATATTCAACAGCTGAATTCATGAATATTCAACAGCTAATGAATATTCAACAGCTGAACTCATGAACATTCAAAAAATATATTTTCGTTTATTCAACAATCTGGTTGACAAACCGCAACCGGTTACAGTGTAGCCTACAATTATTATGCAATTCACAAGACACAAATCTTAACTACTAACAGAACAGACAGCCTGCAAACACAAAGCATATCCGCCCAACGGGGGCTCGAACTCGGTACCTCTCGGTCTCTTTGCCAGATGTTATCCAATGCGCCACGGCCCCCCCAGCCCCCAACAGCTGAACTCATGGATATTGAACAGCAGAAAAGCCTCATAAACAGTGAATACACACAAGCTTTCGCAGCGATGCCATTCCGCATCTATGCATACTTAGGAATATTCGTATAGATGTATAAAATTTCAAAACCGGAATGTGCAGTATACAACATCTATGCACACTTATGAATATTCATACATATGATTTAAACTCGGCTGATGCCGTATTAAAACACCAGCTAAACATTCTTATGAATATTCATAGATACATAGATTCAACTACTTAGTCGTCTTTCGAGTACGTCACAAAAGATCTCAATGGGTGGAATCAAGGTAGAGATTGATCTACCTTTAAGTCGGAGGGCACTCCAGCCACGAAGAGGTCCGTGTCATCTCCGAGGTCCAAGCGCATGAACCCCGCTGGAGAGAAAGCCTTGACCTCGAGGTCAGGGTCGAGAGGTGACGACAACTTATGTACATTCAGACGACCAACATTTCCAATCCTACACTCACACGAAAAACATTAACGTATGGTATGGTAATTGTATTTGGTATGGTGAATACGCTAAGGTATAACGTAGAGTAGCGGATAAGGCTAGGAGGCATAACGTAAAGTGTGGGTTGGCAGGGTAGAGTAGGGTTGGGTAATGTAAAGATAGGTATAGGGAAGAGAAAGGTAAAGTACTGTATTGTATGGTAGGGTAAGGTAAGTATAAAAGTTAGTCAGGCAAGACTATGTACGCAGAAGCGTATCCAGGAAACATTTCAGGGAGTTTCCATTGGACATGGTCACAAAAGTTAAGTTTTTTGTATTTTTCATATAAAAGCATAGCCTATAAAAACATTTTCGGCAATTTATTTGGGGGAGGGTTTGAACCCATAAAACCACCCATAAATACGCCCATGAATGTACGGTGGTTAGGTAAAGTTGGGTAAAGAGAGATGAAGAATGAATTGCCTCGGCTGTGAGCGGCGCTATATAAATTACTAATTACATTACATTACATTACAAGATAGGTATTGTAGGAAGAAACGTCTAAGTAAGGCAAAGATGCCATGGCAGGGATTTTATCCCATGACCTCTCGATTGATGGTCCAGCAAGCTAACCACTTGACCTACACGCACCACACTTTCTCGACAGCACTGATTTACCTCTCGGCGTGTATGCGATACCACATATCCTTTTCATCCGACTTTCCAACGTATGACTCGATCTCTTCCTCGTGTTCCACTAGAGCTGTTCCACCACCGACGTTCCACAGAAACGTGATTCTCCGATTGACCATTTCAATTGCCAGAAAGTTGGACTGCAACATCAGAAGAAAATGCCAATTCATTCATTCATTCTAAGCGATTTATATAGCGCTACTCCAGCAATTCTATGTTCTTAATACTTGGTAAGGTACAGTAGTGTATTGAACGCCTGCATTGTCATCTTGTGGCTCTATCTAACATCTATTCACAATGCGATCCCGTGCATCATCAAAGCATTGAAAAATGAAAACTGTGCATTAACAAAATACCGAAAACGGCTATGTTGGATAAGCAGTCCAATTATTATCATCACTATTACTATTACTACTACTATCATCATCATCATCATCATCATCATCATCATCATCATCATCATCATCATCACCACCACCACCACCACCACCACCACCACCACCACCACCACCATCATCACCACCACCACCATCATCATCATCACTATTATTATTATCATCATCATCATCATCATTATTATTATAAGCAGATTTATAAAGGGCAAATTAATATAACTAGATGTACTGCACATATTACATTAGCCGCCTTACATCGTTTCGACTTCTGAGCATAAAGAGGAGTTGATCGACATCAGTGGCATTTGTCTTGAAGTGCAAAGTGATGGAGTTGATGAGACTGGATCGGTTGGGTACGGCGTATCTACGAACACATTGCCCTTTGTGGTAGAGGGAGATCTTGATCTGCAACAGAAACAATGTCATATTGGACGGATCTTCTAAATACTACTGACCTCTGCCTTCACGAGGCCTCTAAGGCGCTATATAAATGGCCACATACATATACATGCCTACTACATACATACCTAAAATAAGTGTAGCCCCTCTCTCCTGCTCCTCCCCTTCTCTCCCTCCCCTCCTCCTCTTCACTCTCCGTCTCACTCTCTGACTACCCCTCCCCTGCCTCTCAATTAGCCTCTCCCTAAGTCTCTACATCTCCCACTCACCTCCACCTCTCCTTCCCGTCCGCCACCCCTCCCAGCCCCCTACAGACGTGTCCGTTTGTCAGCGGCTGCGGCGCCCAAGCACCGTCTGCCGACGTGTGTGGCTGGCTCGCCGTGCCGTGAGTCCCGTGACTACCGAAACAGCGTAATCTATATTATAAGGCGTACTCTGTTTACGCTGTCCTTCCGTTTGTATGTTTGTATGTATGTTTGTCTGTTGTCTAAAGGCTCCGAAACGGAACGCTTTAGCGATTTACAAAATTTTACACAACATTATTACGCCACGTCTAGGTCATCGCGACTATTTTCAGCTCGCAATTTTATTTAAACGCCGATATATGGACATTTTAAATTTCCAACAGTTTCGACGAGGCTATCTCAATACCGGCCATAGTATGGCCATTTGTCCACGTCACGCGGCTAAATATGCAAACTTAAATTACGTCACGCGGCTAATATGCAATCTTACGTCACGCTGGCTAACGGCAGAACTTCGTCTATTATTTAGCAAATAACCCGTGCAGTACACGGTCAAAGCAACTATGTTCACCTCTAAATATCGTTTCCATTCAGATATAATTATGGACATTTTTAAATATTTGAAGCCCATCAGCAAATATAGTAAGTACGTAGCCTTTATTTGCAGCCGTTCAAAATTACGCCTGGGGAAACCCGGGCGAACGCCGGGTAAAAATGCTAGTAAGTAGTACGACCATAATTATTATGACGACAAACATTTCTGTGCGTTTATATTATTAAACAAGATTATCAGCGATGGATTGATGGATCCACAGTTTAACGCCAGCTTATGACAACATAGGCCGTTTCCGCTGACAACGATTATTTTTGGCATATTACAGCTCATATCTATCAGCGAAGATTAAACAAAATGAATTATAGTGTGGAAAATAAGGTGTTTCCAGTGTCCCGTGGCGTACCGAGGGGGGGCAGAGGGGCGAGTCGCCCCGGGCGGTACTTGAGCAGGGGCGGCAAAATAGGGTTGAAGAAAAATAAAAGAAGGAGTGAATGCAGAAAAAAATTGAAAAAGTATAAGAGAAAGTAATAAAAGTAGACAAAGAAGGAAGGAAAGGAAGAAAAATAATCCACTAAATAGCATACAGTGGCGTAATGAGGGGGCGGGGGGGCGGCCCATGGGCGCAGGACAGGGTGGCGGCTTCTGACAATGATAGTATGATAGTATAAGAGGGAAAAGCAAAAAAAAACGGTCATCAGAAATTTTAGCGGAAGCAATAAAGAAAAATTTCCGGAAATTTCAAAAATTAAGTGCGCGGCGCGGCATTTTGGGCCGTCGCCCCGGGCGTCATTTAAGCTCCGTACGCCACTGCCAGTGTCAATTATTAGTCGTGGCTATGAAATTGACTCTTCTATAGATTCCATAAGAATTGATTTAAAGGTGTCTAAAGAGATAACATTAGCCGTAGTTATAACTGCTTAATTATCCTGCCAAAACAGGCGCTATACAAGTTTCCTGATCAGACGATAGATACGATCGGTAGGTACTGACGCTGTCTGCCTGAGCCCTTGCTTCTTCGATCATTCTGCGTAGCTTCAGGATGCTCTCTCCGATGTCCAAACCGAGCCGTTGAATTCGATCTTTTCGATCATACAGAGCCTGGCTGCGATTGACCAGTTCATCAACGCGGCTGCTCGCCAGAACAACTGTCCAACAGAACACAGATTAGTCTAGTGGTTAGTGTGCGTGACTGTCAACTGGGAGGTCAGAGGTTCAACCCCGGGCCAGAGCAGAAATTCGTTGCAAGATTCTGCTCCATCTATGCCACCTAACCAACTTAGCTACAATGAGAACGCGGACTGTGACTTAGAAAGGATCAGGCAGTTAGGCAAACTTAAACGAGTCCTCTGCTCACAGTTGCTCAGCGCCATAGATGCTTTGTTGAATGGTAGTTTTGAAAGAGGGCAATATCAAAATGAGTCGTATTGCATTGCATAGAGATGTTTCAATAAGTCAATCAATTTATTTTATTGATTACCGTAGTAACAGAGTGATAAGAGGAAATGTGTTAATCAAGTTAACAATAAATCAGAACATGTCAAGTTAACAGAAAAGACGATGTCAGAGATAAGAGATGTAAGAGTAATGTAAAAAAATTCAGATTACCTTACTTTACGGCCTTTGCTCAACGCGGGGCATTTGCTGTGGTTGGTCCCTCTACTTGGAATGACCTTCCCCCTCACTAAGGGCTAAACTAATGACTGGTTTTGCCTCTTTGGTCTCTCGTTCTTTAAAGACGTTTCTTTTCCCCCCCCCCGGGGTTTTCGTGCTGAGAGCGCCTCTTAATAGTTATTCTGAGAGAGGCGCTATATAAATCTTTAGATACGATACGATACATCTTACTTACCGGAGGCGTTCAGTTTGGTCAGTTCATCACCACTGAAGCTCTTTATCTCTTCAAGTTTCGGCAGAAGTTCCGACTCGAGGCGCTCGAGTTTCTTTGTCACGTTCTTTTTGATGTCGTTCGATTTCCCGAGCGAAAGAGCCGTCTGATAGCTGATCTCACGAACAGCTTCTTTCAGACCTAAGACAGACTCGCTTTTTACACATATTACTTATGTACACTCGCCTGTTTGTAATATTTTAATTTGTAATTGCAAATTTATTCCCAATTTGGAGCAAGAGGCCAAAGTTCTGCAAGTAATTTGCAAATAAGGCCAAAGATTTTCAAATAAGGTTAAAGTTTTGCAAATGAGGCCAAATAATATCTACCTTTCGGTGTCATGTTCAGCATAGCATCAAAATCCGTCATCATATCTTTAACATCTTGAACATTTTCCGATGTAACCTGGAGCGATTTGATTGTCTCTTTCAGTTTTGGTCCAATTTCTGAAATATGAACAATACAACACAATAAAATACTCAAAGCACCATAATTATAAAAGCCAACACAAATTGTCTGTCTGAAGCCACTTCCTGTATTCTGGTAGCGCCAGAGCCAAGACTGGAAAAAGGAGGAGGGCAACATCAATCGTCTTTGTTACAGTACTTTATGCCACATTTGAATTACAGTATGTTCTGTTTGAATCACTCATGCCTCACTTTAAATACAGTAAATTACACTTTAATTACAGTAAATTACACTTTAATTACAGTAAATTACACTATACTTACAGTAAGTTACACTTTACTTACAGGAGAATATGCTTGAATAACGGTAAATTACACTTTACATACAGGGAATAATGCTTGAATTACAGCACACTACAGTTGAATTACATGACTTACGGTCAGATATTTTTGTAAGAAGTTCAGTTGCACTGGTGTTGAGCTGTTGACTCTTGAGCAATGACTCACGAGTTCGCTCACGAACGGCATTCGAATGAATCTGCACAAATCCAAAACAGCAAAATAGAAATAACTGTCCTAAAACTTAATTCTACAGAAAGACGTCAAGTCATGTCAAAAGCAAGTCAATTCATCATAGTCAAGTCATGTCAAGTCAAGCCCAGTCATGTAAAGTAATGTCAAGTCACATCAAGTTAAGTCAAGTCATGTAAAGTAATGTCCAGTCAAGTTATGCCAAGTCATGTTAAGTCAAGTCATGTTAAGTCAAGTTAAGTAAAGCAACGTCAAGTCAAATCAAGTTATGCCAAGTCATGTAAAGTCAAGTCATGTTAATTCAAGTCATGTCAAGTCAAGTCAATTCAACTCATGTAAAGTAATGTCAAGCCATGTCACACCACATCACGTCAAGTCACATCAAGATGGTCTAGTTGCAATGATTGTATCTTGGCATTTGTAATGTCAGAATGACTAGTGACAACTATTGTGTACAGTTGCTTTAATTCTTGTACAGACATTGCATCCGTCCATTGCGCAACAGTTGCAGACTGACAAGAAGGAATTAAAACACTCAACCGAAAAAAATACTTCCAGTTCTAGATGTGTTTAACTCTTTAACGACGACGTGCATTGGTTTCCCAGTTTCTTCTAGTACACTCTCGTTGTTAGTGTTAAAGGACAAATTAAACTATGCTATATGATCCAGCATGCTTCAGTGTTATATACTTACAGGGAATTATGCTTGAAGTACAGCACACTACAGTTGAATTACATGTCTTACGGTCAGATAGTTCATCAAAATAAAAAAAAGAAGTTCACGATCTGATACTGCACATACAGTACAATTCAGTACATATATATGCCACTGCCTGTACTCTGGTAGTGCTAGTCCAAAGCCTGGATAAAGCAGGATGGCCACGCTCATCGACTAGAGGACGGTTGACAATAAGACAACCTACAACTAACTACAATAGTTTCAAGTGTTTGTGTTATCATGTGGCTATCAGAGCCGTTGACGTCAACATTGCCTTAATTTCATTTCTCGAGGGCTTTCACTAACAATTTAGTGACGTTCAAACGGAGTTGACCTTTATTATAGCTTCGTGTCAACCGTTTTAAAGGTGTCTAAAAAATCGTCTCATTATCTAGATTCTAGATTTCTAGAAGACATATTTTCTGCCGAGGACGTTAACGTCGATGCTGATAAATGGGAAAATGCAAAATTTAAGACCTTACAGGAGGAAAGTGTATCCGAAATATTAATCACAGAAGGATTGATTGTTTAACGACATCTTTCTTATGGCTGTCATCCATTTGTATCTTGGTGTTTGCATGTCAACTTTCAGTAACCAATGAAATTCAGTTGAATCCAATTACATCATTTTCAGCATATCGATAAAAACATTTCAATGGCACACATTACACAGATATCCCTACATTACGCCATCCTACCACCGACCTCTTCTAGTGCTTCGTTCGCCGCCTGTTCTGCTTTCGTGGCCGATTCCTCTGCCTCGTCGATCGCCTTCCTCGTGTCCTCGTAGGCCGTGGCTGCTCTCAGAGGATCCTCCGCCGAGTGGCGAGTCCCTGAGAAACGCCTACAATCAGCACAAGAGGGTGACAACTGAATCCAGCATATAGAGCCGTGATTATAGTCTAATATGTCAGCCTAATCTAATCTATTCAAGGGTAATGCAATGAGTTGATCATAGTTTAATGAATAGTATGAGGTTCGTCTAATCCAATCTAATCTACTCTCTACTCAGTGACTTATAGCGCCATTACAATAATGCATAAAGCAAGTGAAGGCATACTCAAAGTCCGTCTGTCTGTGTCTGTCTGTTTATGTCTGTCTGTCTCAGTCTGTCTGTCTGTGTATGTCATCAGATAGCCTAATGGCACAATAATAAAAGGTAATTTATCGATTAACTTAATTTATTCGTTCATTCAAAAATTTATATAACGCCCCTTCAGGTAACTAATCAGAAGCGCTCTCAACTCCAGCCCGGACAAAAATGTAAGTTTTCAAATGGCCATTTAGCGTTTGCAGTTCGCGCTAAGCCAGCGCACCGCATCGTCATCAGCAATATGCAAAGCGGACAGTCCACCAGGAAAACCAGTTATTCTGCAGTCATTAACGATGTGAGCCATTGTCGCCATATGGCCATAAAACGTATGATCTAGAGAACGGGCGTAGCTTCCGAGGAAGGCCATTCCAAACCCTAAGGCCTACCACAGAGAATGCGCGGTTTTGCATAGCTGCGGTGCGGGCAAACGGGACCACCAGAACCCCCACGAGAACCCCCCTCTCAGTAGAGCGAAGGGCGCGACTATACTCCAGGCCCCCGATACCCCGGCTGATAGAGGTCTATTAGGTTCTATGCTATATACTCAACCAGACTCAAGATGCTCACGAATAACTCCACCATCTTACTGTTCCAGTTGATCGGATTGTTCCTTCAGGCGGTCAGCATGTTCCTCAGCTTCCTTGACCAATCCATCGAGGGACATTAAGTCCTGACCTAGCAGACGATTCTTTGCCAGCATTTCGTCGTTCTTCTGCCGAAACTCCTGCAGCAGATCCGTTCCTTCCTACAAGAATGCATATTGAACTCTTATGTGCAAAACTTGTGAGAGGAAACTAACAGGTTATGAATTTTCGATACAGTTTCACATGGGGGAAAATTAGAGGATAGCTTTACATGATCTTCAGTTACGGGTTAGTCTTACACAAATAAAATTACAAGATGTCTTAGTAAATGTAAGATTTATGATTATGAAGAGTTGGTGAGATGTGTAACCCGGTAGTTTGCGTTGGTGACATTCCACAGGAAATGTGACGCCATCTCATTCGTCTGAGTCGCTTTCTGACAGACACCAGTTGCTGAAGCAAAGCGCTCACGGATCTCACGACTATCTGCCTAGAAAACAGAAACAGTCTTCCTCAAGTCAATTGCCTTTCCAGGGTACTTTAAAGGTGTTATCCATCCATCCATCCATCCATCCATCCATCCATCCATCCATCCATCCATCCATCCATCCATCCATCCATCCATCCATCCATCCATCCATCCATCCATCCATCCATCCATCCATCCATCCATCCATCCATCCATCCATCAAGCAGGAAGACACACCCTCCTCCTATTGAGATGTGTATCGCATCTAAGTCATGAGATACACACATACAATTTATAAGACCATAGAGGAGGAAGAAGAGCAGTCCTTTAAGCTAGCCATGATGCAGCCATGGGTGTGAAGTGTTAGCGACTTCATTTTCTTAGCCTCGGCATATGATGGCAGGTGGCCAGTCCTCTCCCTTGCCGTCTCATCTTCCCACCGACAGTGTATGGTCAGTGTACTCATTACAGCTGAGTTGGCTAGAAGGCAAACACGGAGCAGAAATCTCTAACCAAATTTATGGCTTCTCCAGCACACTAACCACCAGACTATACACAACCTCCCCATAGATGTAAGATTAAAAGTCATAGGTGACTGATAGCACACCAAAATCAAACCGTAATGAGGTCAATATTCAGAGGATCAGTCTGTTGGACAGGGAGGCAGTCTACGGTGGATAAGCAGTTAGCCTACTTTGAAAGAGACAAGGGTCTTAAGTTGAGAATGACAAGAGCGACTGAGCAAGATGAACAGATAAAGAGGGAGACAGACACTGAACGAAAACCAAAGAGACATAGAGAGACATGGATGGATCCTCAGTTTAACGGCAGCTTGTGACAACATAGGCCGTTTCCGCCGACAAAGATTATTTTTGGCATATTACATTCTTTATGAACTAAAAAATCTTATCATCTACATAGAGAGACAGATATCACCATAAATTTTTATAGCGTCAGTTGTCACTATTTTAAAGGTGTTTACAGAGATGCTTTGCCTTATTAGTGTAAGCGACATCTTGTCGTTCTAATTTAAAGTTATACCTGACTGGTAATTAATTAGCTAAAATCTGTAAAAAAATAATCCTATCGAGGTTAACGACTTTTGATGTCAAAAGTATTAAAATTGTTACATACAATTCAATCGCAAACTTACAAGTCGATATTTTAAGACTTTCTATTATGTAACTCACTGCAGTTTGTCAGTCTGTTTTATTAAACGAAGATATATATATATATATATATATAATATATATATAATATATATATAATATATATATATATATTAAACGCTGCAGAATGTAATGCGCTTTACGACACCTTTAAAACGGTTCTCATCGACTCTATATATTCTTGAAGAGCATATGATTATCAAGTCACTGGAATGTTTTGTGAAGCTAAGTCTTAAGTTGAGAACGAAATGACATGAGCGAGTGAGCAGAGCGGACAGACACAGAGGGAGACAGAAATTGAGCAGAACGAACAGACAGAGGAAGAGAGAGTTCTAAAACCTAGGTCTAGCATCGGTAAAAACTCATTTTCATTTGTTCATTTTTCATTTATTTCTGTAACCATCAGAAGAGAAAATGAACAATTAAACAATAAGGCAACAGTTTGACATGTAGTTGGCTACACGGAGGCCCAGAAGGGATCATGGGTCCCGCTAAATAGGGACACCTAAACATATAAAAAAGTACAGATAGGAAAATAATGACAGCCAACAGATACTTAAAGTGGAGTAAGACGAGTTCTAGTTTTAGGCATGACCGGAGAAAGATAATTAGAAGACCTCGTTGAATAATGAGAATAACAATATACATTATCACTATTGATACTATTGCATGAAAGGATATCACAATATCGACATGATGTAGAAAACACCATTTCAACAATAACACTATTTATACTACACCGTACATCCATCAAAATCACTGTCCTATAGTTTTGGCACAACCAGATAAAGGAAATATGGTTGAAAAATGATAAATCTGTGGAATGATTACTGACACCAAGTGGTTTCATTGTACTAGATAGGGAGCACCTCCGATGAGTCTCTCTCGAAGTGGCACTATATACATTTGCAATTACAAATTACAATTACAATTACAAAATATGAACGATAGCGACCCCACAAGTGAAAAATCATACTCTGATTTTTTCCAGCAGCTTTCGAAGTTCGACATTGACAGCTGAAGTATTTGTCAATTCCTTCTGGAGATGAGAGATGACATTCTTCAGATCTTCGAGTCGTGACTGAACTTCCTCTTTGCGCTTTCGAACAGTGGCAAAGTCACCATCTCCAACAGACACGACCTCTTGAACTTGCTTCAAAAGCATTTCAGCCAATCTAATGAAACCAAAGTATTTGAATTATATTGCAATATATATCAAACTAAAAAAGTATATATATATATATAACAAATAAATATATAGTCATATATAGATATATATTAGGGCTGAGGATTTTAACATTTAATTTATCGATTAATTAAAAGTTTTAATTGATTAATTGCGACTTGTTCAATTAATTTTATTTCATGATGTCGAGTGGCCCCATTTCCGAAGGAAACAATATTGCGAACAGTGATAATGTGAAACGTTTGAGCAGAAAATTAATCGATCATTTTCCATTTACGTTAAGCGCTGATGGGAAAGTTGAAGATGGCGACAAAATAAACTTTCTTCATTGCAATAAACTGTAGTTCAAACACATTGCTCAGTCACACATTGCTCAGTTACTGACTCAGCTTACGAGTCATTGCAGCTGCCCTTGCTGTTCACGTCGATATTTAATTTAACCCTTATCCGAACAACGGGGGGTCCAGACCCCCCTGCCAATATTTGTTTCATAACTTTTTTAAATATTATATTTTCTCAAATCGGTTATATGACTTTGTTGCTATATTGTTGAGCAACAATGAGCACATCTAAACGACCAAAAAGGTTGAGTGCTTAGCAGACCCTGAAGATAATACCGGCTGAGTCTGTCAAACGTAAGACTAACAAATGGCCAGTTTGCTTCTTCAATGTCGTTGACATTTCGGCACTCAGTGTAACGATCATCTGGATATTGAACAACCAAGAATGGGGGATGATTAAGCGCTTCAAACGGCGTCCTTGAACCGGGTTGCCAGATCTCTCACAGTGCCGTGGATCACTCATACCAGAGCAAGCAAGTAACAGTCTGGAGCAGTGCAGCGTGAAATCTTGGCAGCCAGATTTCAGATTGTTACTCAACAGAAGCACGAAAAGGAGGGTACAAAACGACGATGCTACCTGTGTGGCAAGAAGGACAGATAACACAGTACAGATGCAGCACATGCTACAAACCAGTTTATCTGTCTCACTGTCTGCTGCGCTGTACACATGTGATCGAAGCAAACAAGAGCAAGACTAACTGGCCTACAATTACAGTAGGCTATATTCATTGTTTTGTGAGAGATATTTTCTAGAAAACAGTCATGTAGCATTTGAACATGACACCCACCCATCAGTACTAATTTTACTAGACTAAATTAATGGTTTCTTTATTTATTTTATATTTTATAGATAGATTATCATTGAGTCGATCAAACGTTTACGACAGACTGTGACAAAATACTATAACTGAACATTTAGTTTCAAATTCATTATAGAAATGATTTATATTGCTTGGTGAGGCTGATACATTGTTATTTTCTGTTATTCTAATAACATGTTGCAAAACTGGCATATAAAATGCACTGTTACCTATGAAGAAACCAAATTAAAAAGGGGGGTCTGACCAGACCCCCTTTTGTTCAAATTAAGTTGCATTTTTCATTGTTCGCTTGAGGTTAACTGGATTTGATCTGCAGATGGAACGCAATTGAGAATTAATATAGAAGCGACGACAGGCGTTAAAAAGGTGTGCAGGCATTAATGCGGGCCGTACACGGTGACCTTAAATGGTGTGGAACCCATTCAAACACGGGCATCAGTGGCGAAGGATCTCACCCGATCAATTCATTGAAAAATGAACCGGGTCGATGCCATACGGTCGCTATATAAAAAAAGTTTACATTCATTCTACATTTACATTCTCATAATACACAAACTGTCACTAATCAAAGGAAAGTCTCGAGAGATGATCATCCATCGACGCGCTAACGTCGAACCACCAGCGCCACTTAGTGGCGTCACAAGAGTGACTACGATGAAGATCCTTGGCGTCACAATTCGATCAGATCTCAGAGCTACCTCTCACGTCGATGAGATCTTGGCCTCTTGTTCGGGCTCCCTCCATGCACTACGGACCCTAAGATCACACGGCCTATCCTCTGAAGCCCTGCAGGTTGTAACTGATGCCACCACTATCTCTCGCTTGCTGTATGCTGTCCCAGCCTGGTGGGGATACACCTCAGCCGAGGATAGAAGCAGAATCGAGAAGTTTCTTATAAGAACAAGGCGAATGGGTTATCTCCGGATGGATTCGCCGTCTTCGAACGAGATGGCAATGACGGGCGATGATCGGCTGTTGTCGGCGGTTATATGGAATGAGGACCACGTCCTGCGCAGACTATTTCCACCAACAATCAAACGACATTATAGCCTAAGGCCGCGCCGTCATGACTTCATTTTGCCAACAAAGGATGACAAAAACTTTATCCCTAGAGCCCTTTATCAAAACTTAACTTAATCGGTGATCCTAATGCCTAGGTCTTTTCAACCTCTTTTCTTTTCCTATATTAATGTATTTAACCTGTTTGTACTGAGCTGCGGTTTGCCAGCCTGATTGGTTATAATAAACGAAGATATATATAATAGTAATCGTAATTAAGCATTTATATAGCGCCACTCAAAACAGAGGCGCTCCCGACCCGAGCCAGTCTCTTCATTGATAAAGGGAGGTTTTCAGGCGCTTGCGGAACTGGTCAAAAGAAATAGAAAAAAGGTCAGTCCTGAGGGACTGAGGTAACTGGTTCCAGCTATTGGGACCAACAATAGCGAAACTCCTAGACCATGGGCCATAGAAGTACGAACCCGCGGGACAACCAAGTGACCACGGGTCGAGGACCGAAGGGAGGAACGACTGTGTAGAGAAGATACTGGGGTACAAAAGGCCCTAAGATAGTGAGGAGCAGACCCAGCAAGACAGCTGTTAGTACAACGCCATATAAAACGTTGCTATCTACTGTAGGCCCTAATGTATGTTGGCAACTATATCGTAGCTGTACTTGTTGTTGAAGTCGATTTTTGGTTAGCCTACTGCACCAAAAATATGATCTGGCAATTATTTTTTATTGTTATTCGAAGGTTTAACGTCGTTTTATGACATCAAAGTCCGTTGACGATAATTCGTAAATGCATAGCCTACCTAATGAACCTAAGTATAATCCAAAGAAATCGAGAAACTTATAGCGTCAGACAGATACTATTAAAAGGTGTCAAACAAAGTCTTACAATATCACTAATATTCGTTGTCTAACGACATAATACATCTGACACTGTCTAAGATACACCTAATATTTTTTTATTATTGTGATAACATTTTACAAAACTTACAAACCATTAGAAAGTCTTTTTTATAATAAATATCCCTTTTGTTTAGTAGGTCTTTTTGCCACTGTATTTACAGTTGGACACAGATAAATTACCTCTATTATCATTAATGCATTCTAACTGCCATTTGTTTGCTATATAAAGTTTTATTAAAGAAAGCATTTCCTGAAATTCAAAATAATTAGTAGTTTATGTGATCAACACTTCGGACTTCTTTGGCCAAAGTATATGCTCTATCATTGCCTGTCAGGTCAACGTGACTTGGGATCAAAATAAACCCTATTTTCTTAGACTTTAGCTCGTCTGATGTGAGATATCTATATTATAAGTCTTAGTCTGTTTACGTTTTCCTTCCGTTTGTTTGTTTGTTTGTATGTTTGTTTGTCCGCATCTAAAGGCTCCGAAACGGAACGCTTTAGCGATTTACAAAATTTTACAAAACATTATTACACCACGTCATGATCAACGCGACTATTTTCAGCTCGCAATTTTATTTAAACGCCGATATATGGACATTTTAAATTTACAACTGTTTCGACGAGGCTATCTTATAATACCGGCCGTAGTATGGCCATTTGTCCACGTCACGCGGCTATATATATGCAATCTTAAATTACGTCACGCGGCTAATATGCAATCTTACGTCACGCTGGCTAACGGCAGAACTTCGTCTATTATTTAGCAAATAATAGGCCTACGCCTATTATAATTTAGAGATAACCCGTGTAGTACGGGGAACAAAATTATTAATAATACGCCTATTTAAGGTAGAGATAACCCGTGTAGTACGGAAAACAAATAATATTGCCTATATATATATATAGGGTAGAGATAACCCGTGCAGTACACGGGCAAAGCAACTATGTTCACCTCTAAATATCGTTTCCATTCAGATATATGGACATTTTTAAATATTTGAAGCCCATCAGCAAATATAGTAAGTAAGTAGCCTTTATTTGCAGCCGTTCAAAATTACGCCTGGGGAAACCCGGGCGAACGCCGGGTAAAACCCGGGCGAACGCCGGGTAAAAAATTCTAGTAGTAATATAAAGTAGGTTTAGATTGAGCGTAAGATAACTTGATGCACATAGAAACACTGACTGCTGAATTTAATCTAGCGATTCGTAGTGGTAGTTTCAGTTTAACGACAATGTGTGATAACAAATATCATTAGCGTCGCCCTCCTCCTTTAACCAGGCTTGGAACTGGCACTTTCAGAGTGCAGACAGTGGTGGAGTTTCCGCGCCTCAGATTCACATTTCGGTGTGACCTTGCGCGCGTTACAAATTTATTTAATAATAATAATAATAGCGATCGAGGACAGTTGAAAGACGTCAATTGAAGACGGTTGAGAGTTAATATAGGAGCGATGGCAAGCGTTTAAAAGGTGTCCTTTTGTCTGCGGTAATAATAATAATCTTCGTTGATCAATTCAAACTGACATGAATGCAGTATAATTACGAGTCATAGTATGAATGGATGATCACAAGTTATTACAGGAGTCGAATTTAACTGTATGGCAGCCATGTAAGGCGCCCATCTGTCCTGTTAAGTTTACCAACGCCACCCAGCGAATGGAAGGCTGAGTGGACCTTGAGTGGACATAAAGGAACATAGACACACAGACAGACAGAGACAGAAAGATAGAGACAGACAGGCAGAGACAGATAGAGACAGAGAGACAGGCAGACAGAGACAGACAGACAGGCACAGACGGACAGAGATAGACAAACAGAGACAGACACAGACAGAGAGACAGAGAAACAGAGACAGACAGACATAGACAGACAGACAGACAGACAAAGACCGACCAACAGACAGATATACATACAGATACACCAAAAGACACAGAAACACATGCAAGACAGACAGATATGCTGACATACCATATCTCAGAAACCATATTTCATATCTCAGAAAGCATATATATGAAATATGAATGTTTTCATTCCTGACGGATCACCTACCAAATAATTTGTTCAAAGTGACTATAACTATTCTAGGGTTTGCACCAAAATCACTCGCTCTTGCGGCAAATACACTTCCGCCCATTCGGCATCATTAAGAAGTGATCAGTCATTTCAATAGGTGGAAATTGTGCATTTATGTTAAAGTTTGTTTAAAACTCGAGTAGGATATTTCAAGGGCCAGCTGGAAAAACCATATCTCAGAAAGCATATATATGAAAAGCCATATCTCAGAAACCCTTACAGCCATATCTCCCAGAAACTCTTACTGATCAAGTGATAAGAAGCACATGACATCCAGTAACCTCCTACCTAAGTTCGACATCTGCGTCTTTCGCTGTTTCGCTGAAGTTGTGAGATTTGATGACCTCGAGAAGATGTTCGCTTTCCTTGTACCACTGACCAATGTCCGGTCCATTCGACTGATCATCAGAAGATGGACGCCCCAGCTCAGCCACCGTATCTATTCCCAAATGACCAACATCATCATCATCATCATCACCTAACTCTTAACACTGTCATTCTTCTCTTGTTACAAGAATTCACATAGGAGAACTTGTAGACGCTGTAGTGCCAATTTTAACAAACTGTTATTATGAACATCATAAACATCATCATCATTATCGTCGACGTCATCATTGTCATCATCATCGTCATCATCATCATCATCGTCATCATATTCATCGTCAGCATCCACCACCACCACCAACATAACCACACACCACTACCAACACCATACCACAACCACCACCACAACCACCACCACCACCACCACCTTCACCATGAGTTCTTACAGATGCTCTATATAAATTCCAATGTATGCTGATACCTTTGAGGTAATCGTAGACTTCCTGGATGTTCTGCAGGAGTTCCGTTGCTTCCAATCTAGTGTCGGCCGCCTCTTCTTCCTCGGTCTCGGCTATTATGTTCAACTCCTCCGCCTAACACAGCCAACGATGCAACCACTGATCATCTAATATAATCTAATCTAATCTAATCTAATCTAATCTAATCTCATGACTTATATATCGCCGTGCCACCGTCGTTATCACAAGGCCGCTACTGACTAAACAACTCCACCAATTAACTTGTTAATTAATCTAAATATAATACAAACATAACAATGAGTTTATTTCATAAGATATAAACGAAAAAGCCAAAGCTCAACCATTTCCTACATTAAACCTGATGTTTTCATTCCTGACGGATCACCTACCAAATAATTTGTTCAAAGTAACTATAACTATTCTAGGTTTTGCACCAAAATCACTCGCTGTTGCAGCAAATACACTTCCGCCCATTCTGCATCAGGTGGAAACTGTGCATTTATTTTAAAGTTTGTTTAAAACTCGAGAAGGATTTTTCTAGGACCAGCTGGAAAATTCTAGGGCCAGATGGAAATTTATAGGGCCAGATGGAAATTTATAGGGCCAGATGGAAATTTATAGGGCCAGATTGAAATTTATAGGGCCAGATGGAAATTTATAGGGCCAGATTGAAATTTATAAGGCTAGCTGGATATTTCTAGGGCCATTGAGGTGACCTTGTGCATGAGACGCTCAGCTTGTGTCTTCAATGATGGCATATCTCCAGCCACTTCCTTCACATTGCTTGCAGTCAGCGACTTCAGTGACTTCTAAAACGCCACAGAACATACATCACGGAGTTAAATCCACAGAAACACAGCAAAAAAATACAAGCATTGTTAGGTCTCAATGGGCCTTGGATGCAAGACTGATGTCTGCAACTTTAATCTAATTGTTACTATTAGTACAATCATCAGTACTACAAGTACCATCACCAGTACTGTCACAATCATTATACGATAACATGAATACTAGACTTTCTTAAGGTTAAACAGATGAGTATTGCTTACAAATGACCATGCAAGTACCACTGAGTATCATACGATGCAGGTTTATGTACACTTCAACCCTTTCTGTTCAGCTGTATGCCATCAGCCATCCATTTAATGCCACTCACCCACTAACATTACACCTTATTCCTAGAGTTCATTTAGATGCGTTTTACTCTAGCCTTAAAACCATCCTTTTCAGCCGGGGTTGGGTCGGGAGCGTTCCTGAGCAGTAACCTTGAAGGGTGCTATATAAATCTTTGAATGAATGAATGAATGAATGAATGAATGAATGAATGAATGAATGAATTCACTGTGAAACCTCAGACTTGTCCATCGTATCAAATCGCTTAGCCCTTGCACCCTCACTTCTGCTCTTGTCTTACCTATATGATGATTTTGACGAGGCTGCTCAAGTGGATTATCAGTTCTGACAACTTCACCTGAAGCCACCAGTGATTATAATTGTAATTAGAAACTTCTATAGAGCCAGTGTCTAATGCACAAGGCATCAACCGATGGCACATCAAAACCAAGCCAAAATCAGGGTTATATCCAGATCAGTTCGATATCTAGACACTGAACGCTACGGAATAGGCACAGAGTGGAATGCGTCCGATTTAAGACACCTTTCAAACGGTTCTCATCGACACTATATATTTTTGAAGCGCGTTTCACTTTTTAATCAAATCATATGTGTGGTAATGAAAAATGATATTTCTACAGGACTGGTGTAGATGTACACCAAAACCAAGCCATGTCTAGAAGATTACTGCGATATCCAGATACTAAACACTGCAGAGCGCAATGCATTTTAAGACACCTTTAACACAGTTCTCATTGACTCCATATTATTTGTGAAATTGTGAGGCGCGCTTAATTTTTAACCGAAATCTCATATTCCTACTAATGAAAACTTATATTCCTACAGGTAGCCGAGGTAGGTGTAGATGGTGTAGTAATGCCTCTGTTAATTATGAAATGATCTAAATCTTGAAGTGCTTGATCACCGAGTTGAACTGAGCCACAGCGCCCTGCTCAGGTGGTAATCCTAATTGTAAATAGTAACTTCTATAGCGTCGCTGTATAATGAACAAGGTGTCAACCAATGGCACACCAAGACCAAGCAGTAATCAGGTCAATATCCAGAAGATCCGTCCGATATCCAGATACTAAATACTGCAGAGTGTAACGGTCTTCAAAAAACCTTTAAAACGATTCTCATCGACTCTATATACTTGTGAAGAGCGTTTCATATTCCCATAAAACATTATACTGACTTAAAAACCAATTAAATATATAGCGTCAGTTGTCACCGTTTTAAAGGTGTCTAAAGAGAGGCGTTGCCGTACTAATGCTAGCGACATCTTGTCGCTCTTAACCGACATTTAATAGTTAGACCTGACCGAAAATAAGCTGAAAACTGTGAAAAAATTCCTATCGATGTTAACAGCCTTTGACGCCATAAAAAGTAGTAAAATTGTTTGATACAATCCAATCGCCGACTTAAAAATCGATACTAAACGCTGCAGAATGTAATGCACTTTTAAACACCTTCCAAACGCTTCTCATTGACTCTATAATAACTCTGAAGCGCGTTTAGTCGTCAACCCTGTTTTCCCCAAATTCCCCCTTGGACTAATAACAAAATAGATATAGATATCAGTCTCAAAAAGCAGATTAGCAAAAAAAGAGATAACCCTGAACTTCTGAAATTAGTTGCACTTCAAATGATATCAGGATATAAACTAGAAACACTTATTTACACGGATGGGTCAAAGGCAGACGAAGTTGTTACTGCAGCTTTTACAATTCCAAGTATAGATTTAGATAGAAAGTTTAGATTATGTAATGGATCCAGCATCTATGCAGCAGAGTTAACTGCAATAAAAGAAGCAGTAACATGGATACTAAACACTGAGAATAATAAGAACTGCCAATATGTAATATTATCCGACTCACTAAGTGTACTTACTTCTATTAAGAAAAATAAATCTGATTCACGACCCAATTTATTTAACGAACTAATGATGCAATTGAATAGATTGGAACCTAATCAAATAAAAATGGCATGGATTCCAAGCCATGTAGACATAAGTGGTAATGAAAGAGCAGATAAATTAGCAAAGGAAGCACTCAATTTAGATAATATTAATTCCACAAAATACTTAGAATCACAAGAGATGAATACTTTTATTAAAGACTATATAATAAATAAATGGCAAATAGAATATAACGTTGAAAAGCAAGGGAACTTCTATAAAACCATATGCCCACTTGTTTCTACTAATATAAAATTTTCTGATCCATATAGGCATAAAGAAGTACAAATTAGTAGATTGAGACTTGGTGTTGCCATTACTAATAAAAACTATTTCAAATGAAAAAGCACCCTAATGGGTTATGTGATACATGTGAGGTTACGGAAAGTATAGAACATATTCTATTGGAGTGTAAAAAGGAAAATATTTCAAATATTCTAAAAGATAAATGTAATAGTTATAAATCAGAATTTAATTTAAAATCTCTGCTTGATGTGGGATGTTTGCAGAGTGCAGTATATAATCTTGTTAAAATCATTAATAAAGGAAAAATACTATAATTATTGTCATAAATATTAGTATCAGATCAAATCTATTACAAACATATAGTTGAACACATTCCTTATGATTAAAATACCAATAAACACAAAATATGTGTGATTAATGGTCATTTCATTATTTCATTGCATTTTCTAATGATATTACATTGTTTCATAGGAAAATGTTTAATGAAATGTTTAATTAAGTATTCTGTCATGTAAATAATTGTTAACATGCATTCTTGTAAATAGATGTATGTTAAAATAAAATGTGTATATAATACATATATATATATTACACATCTGTGCTGAATTTCTGTTTGCAAATAGCATTACATGTTATTTTAGAAAACTTAAAGAAGTACTGTTAATAACTTTGTAAACATATTTGAAAAGAGCTAAAATAGCCAAAAAAAGAGCTGATATAGCCAAAAAAGAGCTGATATAGCCAAAAAAAAGAGCTGAAATAGCCACCAAAAAAAAAACAAAAGGAGAAAAAGGGGAAAAAAAGGAAAAAGATGTTAAAAAAGAATTACAATAAAAAGAGCCAATGGGCCAAACATAACGGAGATACAATACTTTAATATGTATCAAATCAAATAATATGTATCTATCAAATATTGTTAATATTGTTAATAAGATTGAGAAGAAAACAGTTATTAACATTATACGGAAATGAACTTAATCCGTCAGAAACTTTAAATACGTCTACATCTTATCAGAAACGGAATCAAAGCCAAGAAAAGAAAAAGAAAAAGAAAATCTGTTGATAGAAATTATATGAAAATGAACTTAAATCGTCAGAAACTTTAAATACGTCAGCATCTTATCGGAGACGGAATCAAGGACGAGAAAGGAGAAAGAACATTTGTGAGAACATTACAAGAAAATGAACGGAAATACATCAACAACTTTAAAGACGTCAACAGCCTTTGTAGCTATAGGATGTCGTTAAACCTTTGATTAATAAAATAATAGTCGTCAACGGCCTTTGATGTCATAAGACGACGTTAAACTGTTAAATAATTTGCAATTCGTATGATGCTGTGGCGTTTAATCGCCGAGTTGAACTGAGCCACTACTGTGCTCAGGTGGTAATTCTAATTCTAATTAGAAACTTCTATTGCGCCGGTGTCTAATGCACAAGGCATCAACCGATGGCACTCCAAAACCAAGCCGTAATGAGATCAACAACCAGAAGATCAGTCCATAAGACAAAGAGTCAGTCAATGAAATTTGAAAGAGCAGAAACCAAGCACTGGGCACCTCTTATTGAGAACCCTGCGTCACGTCAGCAGTGACGTAACTAGGACTTTTCGTTTGGGGGCTTTAAGCCCTGATCATTGCGAGTGCGGTAGCCCGAGCATATAGTAGAGCCGGGAGCTTGAGTCATTTTGGGGGGCTTCAGCTTCGTTTGGGGGGGCTTAAGCCCCCCCCAAGCCCAACGCTAGTTACGTCCCTGCACGTCAGAGGGGTTGTCCAGAGAGCGGTCTAGTGAAGATGTGAGTTCAGATACCAGAGATAGGTCACCTGATTTGATGAGATTCGATTAGATCTAGTGGTTAATCCTAGAAGTGAAGAACTACCTGAAGGTGGTTGGCTGTGCGCTCGATGGTGATGAGCCGAGCCCAGGGCAGAAGAGCGGCTGCAGTGGAGTTGAAGTCATCCATGGAACTGGTAACACCATGAAGCGAAGACATTAACTCACCCGTACATCCCTCATTGCAAGCTGTCGAAACATTGACACATACACATAGACCGTTTAAACACCAGACAAATGAACAGGGAGGCAGACATACAAGTACACATCCAGCAAGGCAGACACACACACATACCAAGGCAAACAGGCAGAAAGTGAGGCAGACAGCAAATGAGGCAACTGCACAAAGAAACGAAAAATTACAAAACATGTCTAATAAAGATGTTAATTATGACACAACAACAACAACAACAACAACAACAACAACAACAACAACAACAACAACAACAACAACAGCAACAACAACAACAACGACAACAAAGCTTCATGCGTATCTTGCAGAGGTATTCATATACCTCGATTTGTGACAGCACTTGGGTAAAGAGGCTGGCCACAGCAGGTGATTAATTTATTAATGTAAAGAAACAAACACGCTGCAAAGATGTTACATTACATTACATACTCAGGGGAGGAGGCTTGAACCCGTGCTTTTCACATTACAAAGCGAGCGCTCTAATCAATTGGCAACTATGTCCAAAATAATTTCATCTCATTATAGTGACTCCTATAGCACAATATCTTAATTCACACAGTATTTGCTGCTGGTCGATTAAAGCAGAACCAGGGTAGAAAATAGACAATGACAGCCGTAGAGAGAGAGAGAGAGAGAGAGAGAGAGAGAGAGAGAGAGAGAGAGAGAGAGAGAGAGAGAGAGAGAGAGAGAGAGAGAGAGAGAGAGAGAGAGAGAGAGAGAGAGAGAGAGAGAGAGAGAGAGAGAGAGAGAGAGAGAGAGAGAGAGAGAGAGAGAGAGAGAGAGAGAGAGGAGAGAGAGAGAGAGAGAGAGAGAGAGAGAGAGAGAGAGAGAGAGAGAGAGAGAGAGAGAGAGAGGAGAGACAGAGACAGAGACAGACAGACAGACAGACAGACAGACAGACAGACAGACAGACAGAGACAGACAGACAGAGAAATATTGTAAAACTGCAGTTGAACTTCCATAGGTCAGAGAAACAATAGGCACAGTTGCCGATTGGTTAGAGCTCTGACATTATAGGCTTTTACAACATCAGCTGGTTGCTACAATTATAATCGTCTTTAAAGATGTGATCACTGATCAAGTTTCGATTAAAACATTGCTCCGTTTTGCGAACATATATTGTCGAATGGAAGCATTCTGAAGGTGTCTAAAATCAAAGTTTGAATTCGAGCTTCCAAAGTCCATAATTTATGTATATTGTATTGTATGTGTAAATTCATACAGCGCCACTCAGTGCTAAATCAATCAGAGGTGATCCCAGTTCAAGCGACCCCGAGAAACTCAGGCTGTCTTTAAGCAGCGAAAGGCTTCAGGGTGGCCCTCAGATTGAAGCAATGAGCGAGTCATGGGAGGAAGTTGGTTCCATAGAGTGGGGCCAATAGAAGCAAAAGCACCAGATTTGGTCAACTGTGTCAGGACCTTGAGCAAGTTCTTCACACACAATTGCTCAAAGCCATCGATATTTTGTCGTGTGTACACTTCTGAACTTTAGAAGGAGTGCGATATCAAATGCAGTTCTATTGTACTGTATAACTGAAAGTCATGCTATGGTAAATAGAAGAGCAGTTCCTTAAGCTGGCCCTGATAGGCAGACGTGGATATGAAGTGTTAGCGACTTCATTTTCTTAGCCTCGGCATACAAGGGTTGGTGGCCAGTCCTCTCCCTCACCGTCTCATCTTCCCACCGACAGTGTATGGTCAGTTTACTCATTGTAGCTGAGTTGGCTAGGGGCACAGGTGGAGCAAAAATCTGAAAGTAAATATCTGCCCTGGTGGGGGATTTGAACCCACGACCTCTCGATTGACAGTCCATCGCGCTAACCACTACACTATCGAGCACATCTTGAATGAATAGAACTCCTAAGACTTCAAATTGAAACTGTCACTAACAGCGACATGTTCCGTCGACGATCGCGTAATTCGGTTGACACGTGTCACACGTTCGTCCGGTGATGCCTTCGTGACACACACACTGTCCTGTCACCGGATCGCAGCGCTCGTCACGTGACCCGGTCACGTGACAGAGGCACGGCTGGCAGCCTCCGACGTCCATTGGGTTACCATAGTAACCAGAAGCACACCTGGATGCAGTTACAGGTAGATCAGATCATTAGTATAGCTCCTCTCAAGTGTGGTTACAAGCTACAGTGACACTGAGAATAATGATGCAGAGAAAGATGACAGAAAATAGAGATGAGGAAGCTGATAAGGTTATTGATAATTTGTATCAAATGATGATGACAATAATTGATATTGATGGTGACAAAAACAATTCAAATAGCAGTGGTGAAGGAGACGATGGTGATGAAGGTGATGGTAATAAAAATGATGGTGATGATGATGATGAAGATGGTGATGAACATGGTATGATGAGATGAAGATGATGGTGATGACGATGATAGTGATAAAGCTGATGATGATGACGATGAGAGATGAAGATGATGGTGACAAAGATGATGACGAAGTTATTAGATAGTGGCGCTTTAAAAAATGCTTCGTAATAATAATAATAATTTAGAAAAGTGGAGTTTATGACTATGATAACCTTTCACATTTTGTTCCAGCATATCCCTTCTGACAGGCATCACACACATAACCATTGTTCTGACCTGAAGAAGTGCAGGTAGGACTAAAACTAGTACAAAAAAACAAAATTCACAAACTTACAAATAATTTTGAGCTGTAAAATTATTTCTCACACGATTTTATGTGAAAAGAATATCGCAGGTGATCTGATATTTGAAAGGCGAATCAAATCGATGTATATATATATATTATAATTATTATTCGTTTATTGAGAAAAACAATCTGACAAAAACGCAGAAATGCTAACATGAGTGATAATGAATAATTAAAGTTCATTAGAAAGTTTTAGAATAAACTAGTAAATATTTTTATATAATGATCTGAGAATAAATTGAGAGTTGTCCTTGGGTGGGAGAATATGGTTGTGTGCTCTAGGTCTTAATTGGTGAGAGAAGAGGGTTCGGAGTGGAGGTAGGAGTTGGTGAAGTACATGCTTGGGGTTGTGTAATATGGAGAAAAGGAGTTTCGCATCGGCTATATTGGCAAGTTCAGAGACTGTTGGAAAGGATTGCTCTAAGGTATCCTAGGCGTTTGGCTCTTTTTAGGAGTTTTTCCAGGCGTTCTTTATCGGAAGCCAGCGTGAGACCCCACCAGGATGGGGAGGCAAATAGAAGTTTAGCAACACATGTATGTCAACACATGACTGGTGTATTATACTTTGTTCGTTCTGGACCAATTATAGTGATTGATTTCGTAATGTAACTGCCGATTAAACCCAGGTTCGTTTGTATAAAATCTTCTGATCAAACTTAGTTGAGAATTAATATAAAAGCAATGGCAAGCGTTTAAAAGGTGTGCAATGTGCATGTATGCTGAGCGTACACTGGGACCTAAAAGGTGTGGTAGCCTACTCATTGAAACGGGTCTCACTATGGCTATTAATTCATTATTATTATTATATTCGTTTTATTGGTAACAAAAACTGATAGTCACACCGCCATCAGGTACATAGCAATTTAACAAAAGTTATGAATGAATGCTAAGCAAGATTGTACCATATACCATAACAAGAAGCCAATGTTAGAGCGACAATAAGGCAACAAATTGTTATCAACTATTACCTGATGAATTGTTAAGTTAATTGAGAGAGTAACGTGGGATGAGTAATTTATCAGCATTAGTGGTTTGAGGATGGCTTTTTATAGAGGACTCGTGAGATAAAAAGTTTATCATCTTTCATAGAAAGTGTCCAGGGTAGAGTCGGATTCGGTAGACCATACGGTCACTCTAGTTGACTCATTTCATTTAAGTAGGTAGCGCTGCGTTGTTTTAAACCGTCGCCTACATTCAAATACCGTGTAATGAAAGTTGCGGTGCACGATGGTCTATTGCCGTGCTTTCCAACATATGGCCCTCGGGCATGCTGCTTACGGTGTGATTTTCTAAGTTTTTCAGCCGTCTTAGGCCGGGCGAACATTTGGTTCTGTGTTGGCAACTACCGTAGTTGCCCTTGCTGTTCACATCGATATTCAGCTGCCTAAATTATATAAGGTAGAGAAGGCGACTGCCAATCTTGCTCTTGCAGGCCTACTGTTTAACGACTAGCTGTGTGGTAACAAAGACCATTAGCGTCGCCCTCCTCCTTTATACAGGCTTAGGACTGGCACTGTCAGAAGGCGAACAGTGGCGGAGTTAAAATCAACGCAGTTGAAAATTAATATGAAAGCGATGGCAAGCATTAAAAAGGTGTGCACCGTGCATGTATATAAATATATATATTCGTTTATTGAGAAAACAATCTGACAAAAACGCAGAAATGCTAACATGAGTGATAATGGATAATTAAAGTTCATTAGAAGATTTTAGAATAAACTAGTAAATATTTTTATATAATGATCTGGGAATAAATAATAGTGAGAGTTGTCTTTGGGTGGGAGAATATGGTTGTGTGCTCTAGGTCTTAATTGGTGAGAGGAGAGGGGTCGGAGTGGAGGTAGGAGTTGGTGAAGTACATGCTTGGGGTTGTGCAATATGTCCTGGCGGGGATTTGAATCCCTGATCTCTCGATTGACAGTCCATCACAGTAACCACTACATTAATGAGCAACTCCAACATCAAATAAACACAGTTAAAAAGTATATAACATAATCGAAAGACGACATTCAAATGGAGCCAGCCTCTGACTCAAAATCAACGTATAGTATTTTAAGGTGACAAAGCATAATACTTTTTCGTTGGGTCGATAGATGGACAGCCACACGGTCGACATTGCAAAACGCCGCCATTGCTGCCTCGATATGCGTTGTAAAAACCAACGCGACACGTGTCACAATGAACGCCCCCGGTATTTTCTGTGCAATTCTAAACATAGAAAATGGAGTTCAAATGAAATTTTTCAGAATGACTTCTATAGCGTCATCATAAAACAAAAGGCATCAATCAATGGTCGACACGTGTGAAATAGTTGTTGAGAATTGAAATCCATTGGAGTACCAACGAGTACCTATGATTACCAACGAGTACCTATGATTTCCAACGAGTACCTATGATTACCAACGAGTACCTATGATTACCAACGAGTACCTATGATTACCAACGAGTACCTATGATTACCAACGAGTACCACCAATGAGTATCAACAAGTACCAAAGAATACCACCGAGAAGCATCTATTAAGCACCACTATCTAATGGTCAAGCATCAATCGATGGCTCTGAGCAACTGTGAGTGAAGGACTTGCTCAAGGTCCCTAACCGTCTCAGAGGAAGAGGCTTGAACCCGTACCCTCCGTAACGCGAACTGCGTTACAACTGACAAGGCGAGCACTCGAACCAATAGTAAAAAATACTCCCACTATTTATACAGTATACAACCATTCCACAGCTTCATAATAATTATGTTATTTTTTTATTTCATGGTTTAACGTCATCATGTGACATCAAAGGCCGTTGACGACAATTAAATTATGTTATTTAAGTTATTAAGTTATTATGTTATTTGGATCCACAGTTTAACGGCAGCTTATGACAACATAGGCCGTTTCCGCCGACAAAGATTAGTTTTGGCATAATACAGCTCCATAGTTATTAATCGCGTATCTAGCAATGTTTGACACTATTTTAAAGGTGTCTAATTCAAGCGCTCTAACCAAAAGCTATTGCGTCCATACTTGTATAACACCTTGCTGAACAGGTGAAAAGGTGTAACTCACCAAACACCTTCCTGTCTCCTTGTGACACGTCCTGCTTCGACCGTGACACAGACATGGCTCAACCGTTCCAATCAGATCGATTGGATTAACAATAATATCAACAACGTCTGGTCTGTGACGGTAAAATCCATCGATCGGATCCTAGAAAAGAAACAGCTATCTGATCTGATCAGAGATCGAAGAGGCTAAAGCAAAGGTAACGGTAAAACGGTTAACGCAACAGTAATGGTAAAAAGATTAAAGCAACAGTAATGGTAAAAAGATTAAAGCAACGGTAATGGTAAAAAGATTAAAGCAACGGTAATGGTAAAAAGATTAAAGCAACGGTAATGGTAAAAAGATTAAAGCAACGGTAATGGTAAAAAGATTAAAGCAACGGTAATGGTAAAGATGTTCATGATGTGGCCGACCCTCGAAGCGAGGATGGCTGAGAACAGAACAGAATGGTAAAGAGGATAAAGCAAAGGTAATGGTTTAGAATTGCACACACGACCATACGACAGAACATCAATGACGCTGAGCAACTGTGAGTGAAGTACTTGCTCAAGGTCCCTACACAGTAACCGCCACAGTGGATGCTCAAACCCGCACTCTCCACATTAAAAGGCGAGCGCTCTTACCTATCGACCACTGTGCTGCAGACGTCGGTTATTAAATGTAGTGACCTTGTTTCGTGTTCTCTCATTTACCTGGCAGGAGAGACCGGAAAACGGCTGTGGACAAAGGCAAGATTCAATTCCATAAGCGTTTGTTGTCAGCTGATTTGATGGCACGGCCTGATCCAATGATACGTCGAACAGTCTGTTGCAAGAGACAAGCAGAAGAGTCGGGTTAGAGGTTAGGTAAGGTCAGGGTTAATGTGAAGAAAGGAAACGTATCTTTTTTATCCATCTAGTTTAACTTACGGAAATCTTGAATGTTTGAATGTTTGAGCCACAGGCTAAAAAGTCAAATCTTGCGACGACTCTTTTCGATCACTTACAATCATTCAATCGTCCTGAAACTTGGCAGATTATTCATTCTATCAAAATTTCAGCTATCCCCCAAAAAGGCTAGCTTATAGAATCGGGGACTCAACTTTTCGAATCGGGGACTCAACTTTTCCGATACGCAGCGTTGCCATTGGCCGCAACAAAAACGGGCGCGCTGCCTGATTAAACGCACGCTATGATTGAGTACACGTTATAGGATAGATGGATATAGTAAAAAACTTTGTTTTACGGGCTGTATTTTATATTACTATGCATTTATTAACTGCTATTATCTAATGACGAAGCATCAATCGATGGCGTTGAGCAATTGTGAGTGAAGGACTAGCTCAAGGTATCTACACAGTAACCGTCTCAGAGGAGGAGAATCAAACCCTCACATTCCGCGTTACAAGACGCGTGCTCTTACCAATCGGCAACTGATCCAGAGTTTAACGATATCTTATGTGAACTGAGGCCGTTCAATAGAATATAAACCAATTGACTGCCGTGTCCCATGTTTATATAGCATCGATATAAAACGTTTTAAAGGTGTCTAAAGACAGCGCTCTAACCACTTGGCTATAGGCTTCATCAACAATATTCTTGGTTATTTTTTTTATTTTTCTTAACCATAACCACAATTTTTATTGAAACCAATGAACAAAAGAGTGTTGACAAATGTAATGGATTACAATGGATCAAAGGGAGGGTCCTAAAAAGGCCTAAGCCCCACTAACAATGGTAACCCTAGAAATAAGCATTGGATTGTATCATCATAAGAAGGTGATCGGCTTATCCCGTAGTTTACGTTGTCAAATTATTTTAATGTCTTCCATACCCCACTTGACGTTGGTAAGTAAGCAGTCTACCAATGTCCATGATAACTGTCATTAATTCCATTTAATAAAAAAATTACTTTATCAATGCAATTTCTATTTAAGCAAGAAATCATTTTTCATCAATCCAACTTCTATCTAAGCAAAGAATTATTTTCATAAATCGAATTGCTATATTTACTGAAACAATTAACCCAGCTTCTATTGCAAAGAATTAGTTTAATCAATCCAATTAACGTTTAGGCAAACAATTATTTTCATCAATCCAGCTTCCATTTCAAAGTGACCATATAAAACAATATGGAAAAGTAAACTACGGTTTAACAACATTCTTTACTCCGACAGACCTAAATCAGATTGTAACCAATTGGCTGCCGTGTCTCAAGCTTATATAGCATCGATTTATAACATTTTAAAGGTGTCTAAAGCGAGCACTGTAACCAATCGGCTATCGTATAATTCCTGACCAATATTCTTTACTGATTTTTCTTCTGCTCCGTGCATCTCTCGCTGGTTCAATTCTAAACAGTATCGAATGTACTTGTACACGATCCTCTCCGATCAGTGGACATTGCACTCGAATCACATCTGACCTTAACTGATTTGATGACGTGCTTTCGAATAAGCTTCTTCCCATGACTCAGCACGTGCTGAAGAACTCCGGACTCGGACCTCCTTCGGACCTTATTTTTTAGACGCAACGTGAATAAATGGTTACTTTCCTCTTCTGCACGATTTCCTACAGTTGATTCCTTCAAGGTCAAACCAGTCTGTTGAATTATTATCATTGTCATGCATTTATTGCGCCCCATTTAATTAATGACGAAGCATCAAGTTGGCATTGAAATCGCTTTCTCACTAGCTCAGAACAGTAACCTTATCAGAGGAGGAGCTCGAACCCATACTCTCCTCGTTACAAGGCGAGCGCTCTAACCAACCATCTACCATATCCCAAGACAGTTACGGCAAGAGAAGTAAGTATATGGAAAGTAAGGAAGGGGACAGGCAAGGAAAGGTAAGATTTGGAAAGGCAACCAAATGTAAGGTGACATATACATAAGGAGTCTCTGTGAATGGACTGATGTGAACTGTGAGATACTTACTCGACCCCTTGCACCGACGCAGTCTGTCGGGTCAGCTGAATCAGCCAATGCTGGACATTCTGAAGGGCAACCATCATCTGGCCTCTGGTCACTGGCTGACCACGCTCATCCAACCAATGATCCTGACACCAAATCCATCAACACAAAGGAAGGCAGAAAAGTACAGTGAAAACATTTAAATGAGTAAGTTTATTTGATAAAGCAAACAATGACATAATTAATTATGGAAAGGCAGCCAAAGGTACCCGTAACTTGTAACACATTACTGAAACTAATAACTATTTTTAGGTAACAATACAATAACTGATGTGAACCGTGAGATACTTACTCGACCCATTGCACCGACGCAGTCTGTCGGGTCAGCTGAATCAGCCAATGCTGGACATTCTGAAGGGCAACCATCATCTGGCCTCTGGTCACTGGCTGACCACGCTCATCCAACCAATGATCCTGTCACCAAAATAAAACCAAACAGGTTAACTGCTCATCTCAAGTTCTCTACCACACACCACCTTGACTCTACTTCTGGAATGCTTCACATTGTCAACTGTCATGCTAAGAGTCACATAGTAAGAACATTCTAAACTCTTTTTTTAAACATGAACAGTTTTCACCTCCTGAAACGTATAACAAGCTGTTTTCTACCTCTCGAAGACGAACTTGGAAATCCTGCGGATGACCTCTGCTACTCTTCGTGAAATCGTGCACAAGATGAATTCGATCGTTGCCTTGCAGGTGTACAGCGATCGAAATGGATGCGGGAGATTCTGTACGGATGGTCAACTTAAATCGGAAGTTCCCGTTATATGATAAGGTCTGCAACGGAAGAACCAAAGAAATAAAGTTATATTAACTATTAACATTATAACCAACTGGACTTGGACATTTCCACTGGACATCAAATTAAGGTTGACTCAGTAAAGGTTTGTAAGAAGAGCGTTCCTTTTGCACTCGCTACTGGACATCAAATTAAGATTGACTCACTGTAAAATGAGCAGTAGGACAGATGGACGCCTTGCAGGCTCCCATAGATCTAAATTAGATTCCTGTTAGACTTGTTATCATCGGTTACTATTATATCATGTAATCTTATGGAGTACTTGTCAGTTTGAATTAATAAATGAATATTATTATTACTATTACTATTACTACTATTATTACTATTGTTGTTATTATTATTAGTAGTAGTATTAATATTATTACTACTACTACTGCTGCTGCTGCTACTACTACGACTTCTACTACTACATCCACTACTACTACTACTACTACTATTATTATTATTATTATTATTATTATTATTATTATGACAAATTTATTTCTTCATAAAACAAACAAACTTATGTACAGACAGATTAAAAATGGCTGTTTCAATATTTTTATAAGCTGTCATTCAGTCCTGAGCTACTGTTGTTGGAGTTTATAATTATTATTAATATTTTTATTATTATTATTTATTATATAATATTGTTATCATCAGTAACGTGCGCAAAGTCGCACAGATATGCTAATTTCTGATAAATGCTTTGACTCTTGACGATACGCCGATTAATGTCTTTTTCATAGTTTTACATTATAACAGCGTCGGTTGCAAGAGCTTTAAGGGTGTGTAAGAAGAGCAGTTCTGCTCTAATCTAAGAATTCTATAGCACCACTGTAATAATGCTCCATGGGGGGGGATATGGGCTCTAATAATGAGAATCGTTGTGCAAACTCTAAATTCCAGAGTGAGTCCGGTCGAAAGACAAGAAGGGAATCGGAGAAGACATGGAAACAACCGACGGAGGAAATGATGAATCTAGGAAAAGATGAGTTTTCCAGTTGAGATCCGAAAGTATTTTGGAATCTTTCAACGGTTCAATGACATTTTGTGGGATTAAACGCTGTTGACATCAATAGGAAATATTTTTGTACCGTGTTTTCGCACCTTCAACGTGCACTTTAATTTAACAAATGCCATTGGCTCCTCGATAGTTTACACTTTACAGCAATCGGTTCACTACTCACTTAATCCACAGTTCAACGACATTTTATGAATATGTAGCATCATTTGAAATTGTTTTAAAGGTGTCTAATGGGTCAATGTATTATCCAGAGGATTGAACAATTTAACGACATCTTATGGCAACAAAGGCCGTTCATATCGATAGGAAAATTGTTTTGAACGGTTCGCACTGTTCGAATGGCATATATAATTACAGGGTTAGTCTTAATTCAGCGATTAGTAGTTGTTTTCATTGTTTAACGTACAACATCTTATGGCTGCCAGGGCCATTGATGGCGACCTTACCTAAGTTACCTTACCGATGAGTAGTGTTTACTGTTAATTCGGCGATTAGGATAGGATGCAGAGTTTAACGAGATCTTATGGCAACAGAGGCCGTTGACGCCGACGGAAATTATTTTGGCGTTATCACATCTCGCTATGCAACCTTTAATGTCTTTTGAGTGATATTTAATTATTATTATTAATCCAATATTTAACGACATCCTATAGCTACAAATCCTGTTGACGTCTTTAAGTTTTTGGTGTATTTCAGTTCATTTTATTGTAGTGTTCTCATAAGTTTTCTTTTTCTTTTCTCGTCTTTGATTCCGTTTCTGATAGGATGTTGACGTATTTAAAGTTTCTGACGGATTAAGTTCATTTTCGTATACTGTCTGTCATCAGTTTGCTTTCTCTTTTTCCTTTCTTGGCTTGGATTCCATTTCTGGTAGGATGCTGCGATTTGACAGATGATTGTTGTCGATCTCTTATTCATATAAATCAATATATACTGTTTTCTCGTCAATCTTATTAACAATATTTTATAGAATATCACATTCATCTATCTAAATTACCATCAAACTATCAATATTACATTTACAGGAGATGTTCAATATTCATTATCCATCAGTCATAGACACACAGATTCAAATTTATTTCTCCAAGGTTTAACGTCGTGATATGACAGATTCAAAATGTCGTTGAATGTTATTTATTATAAGGGACACACGTTATAAAAGGTGTCCAGCAGAGCGTTGTTTTTGACGTAATAGCAGAGTAATTTCGATTGTCTTTGGTATTTTTCATTCCGCTTTTCTCTTGATGTGGTTTTCTGGACGGGTTTTCTTTGGTGATGTGCGGTTGAGCATAGGCCTATAGCGTCTTCAATACAACTGCATTTGATATTGCCCTCCTATACCGAAGTACAGAAATGCACACTCGACCATACAGTAGAAAATCGATGGTGCTGAGTAATTATTGTGAGCGTAAGACTTGCTCAAGGTCCGTATACACAGCATCTGTCTCAGGGGGGAGGATCGAACCTGTGCCCTCCCCTTACAAGGTAAGCGCTCTGACCTATCTGCCACTGTGTCTCATAGCTGACTTGAAATTAGTAAGCATACAACGGACTACTTTTGGGTAGCGCCTTAGGGTAACTTAAAGTAGAGAAGGGAGGGAATTAAGGGTAGGATAAGGTATGGTGCGAGAAGGTAGGTGGGACAAGGTAAGGTTGCTGTAGGAAAAGTAAGGATGTAGGTATAGAAAGGAACATCTATTATCTATCTGTCGGTCTCTGTCTGTCTCTGTCTGCCTGTCTTTGTCTGTTTGTCTATCCATCTCTGTCTGTCTCTGTGTCTGTCTGTCTCTGTCTGTCTGTCTCTGTCTGTCTCTGCCTGTCTGTCTTTGTCTGTTGCTGTCTGTATGTCTCTATCTGTCTGTCTGTCTGTCTGCCTGTCTTTGTCTGTTTGTCTATCCATCTCTGTCTGTCTCTGTGTGTCTGTCTGTCTCTGTCTGTCTCTGTGTGTCTGTCTCTCTCTGTCTGTCTCTGCCTGTCTGTCTTTGTCTGTTGCTGTCTGTCTGTCTCTATCTGTCTGTCTGTGTCTGTCTGTCTGCCTGTCTTTGTCTGTCTGTCTATCCATCTCTGTCTGTCTCTGTGTGTCTGTCTGCCTGTTTTTGTCTGTCTGTCTATCCATTGCTGTCTGTCTTTGTCTGTCTGCCTGTCTGTCTGTCTGGACGTTATCTATTGAACCTGCCCTCCTTCCTGTATCTTACCCTGTCACCTTGTGTGAATTTCGTGATGTTCAAGAAGAGAGGTAGCTGGGAGTGGTGCTGATGAATTCTGACAACAGAGGCATCGTCTGGAACAACCAGGGAACCAGTCGAAGTCGGTTCCAGCGTCGTCGTTTCACCATTTACAACGACAGACACCGCTTGGCTTGGCACCGACAGCTGGTGACAAAAAAGCAAAGCTAAACAGCAGATTCCAACGAAAGCAAATTCTGTCCCACACGAATTTCCACAGAACCTAAATTAATACATCACAACCACATTGTCATCAATTATCACTATTGTTATTATTATTATTATAATTATTATTTCTCTTGTAGAGAAATCGTGTTACATTTGAACTGAGTTGGATACTCGAATCAAGGAGGTCGCGTATGGATCTAACAAAGAACGTATTCGACGAATATATAGCGTTGACGAATTTAGTTTAATGGGTGTCCTTGGACAGTTCAGGGTGGCCACAGAAATATGATTTCAAAATTCCCTGAGTTTTCCAGGTTTTCCAGAGTCATTTTTTGAATTTTCCAGAGTACATTTTAATCGCTTACCTATTATATTGGCCTATAACGATTAAAAGTTAACAAATGTTGAGCGGGCTCCCCTTATAGTCGCACCTTCCCTTGCCTTTTTTTATATTGTTTTCCTCATAATAGTTCAGATCAATTAGTAAAAACAAAAATATCGAAACATTACTATGTTCACGCACCTTTACAGATGCAAATGCAATCACTAGAGTGCAAGTCAGAAACTTAATACAAATGGCTGGAGTTGGGAGCACCTCTGAGTATACCCCTGTGAAGAGGCGCTATATAAACCCCCCGAATGAATAATACATACTGTGAAAAAGTGTGAATGGACCTAATTGAAACTACTTTGCCCCAATGTAGACTAGTTCAGTTTCTTTAGCTCCTTCATCTCATGCTTAATGCATAACACAGCACTGCCTGCATCTCCATTCAGCTTGGCTTTCTTCGCTTTGAGATCTTTGATTTTAGCAGCTATCTTCCTCTTCGAAGCAGATTTTGCATCATCTCTCGCCTTTTGCAGCTTTGCTTCAATTTCTTCATATCGAGGTCTAGTTCCACGTACATATTGTAGTTTGTAGCATTAGTTTGTCAATAGCTACTTCCATGACACCACCAGGATTGTTGATGGAATCAAAAACCATTTGCTAAGCAACCAGAGATGTTTCGTGAAGATTTTCTACCAGCATGTCACCATTCACTACTGCCACTCTGCCATGTGAGAACACTGGAATCAATTTGATGACCACCAAATGTCTGCATATTCAGGTCAATTGTCTAGATACTTGAAGTAGAATTCAAGTCTGGTGGTGGGAGTGCTGAAATTCCCAAATGAAGGATTCATCTCTGTCTGTGCTAATTTTCAAAATGCGGAATATTGCTTTTTCGCCATATTAGTAGAGAGAATGTTCCATGACTTGTAAAGACTTTTAACGAGACCAGCAAAGTTGTGTTCATCAGCACTGCCACCACTATTTTTGCACTCGTTGCGGCCAGAAACTGGATGCAATCCATATGAAATGTAAGTTTCTTGCAATCTGACACCACACCATGCACTGTGTTAATTCAGTCTTCGCTGCAACACCAAGATCAACATCCTTGTGTACATTGTACAAACACCAATTTTCTTTTGTATCCACCTTCATTTTCATCAACTTTGAGAATGAGTCTGCACCAGCGACTACCTCTTTCTTGAGAAACCATATTAAGAGGCTGCACAGACAATTAAATAATAAGATACCGGGACATGTTGTAATGAGCAAAGCTGCTATCTCTGTCGAAAATTTTAGCAAGACCTTCAGCAAAGTTAAACTCACATTCTGCTCCTAAACAATCATAGACCTCTTAATCTCTTAAACAACGAAATCACGCCAAAACATGCGTTAAATAATTGATCTGAACAAATTCCCTGAGTGCTGGAGGAATTCCCTGAGTTTTCCCTGAGTTTTCCAGAGTTAAGAAATTCCCTGAGTTTTCCCTGATTTCCCTGTTTTCCAGAGTTGTGGCCACCCTGCAGTTCTACATATCTGGATAAATCTACCATTGCCTTTATCATTATTATTATCATTATTATTAGTAGTATTATTACCATTATTATTATTATTATTATTGATTACTATTGATAATTATTGATTATTATCATTGATTATTATTATTATTATTATTATCATTATTATATCTCTTGTAGAGAAATCGTGTTACATTTAAACGGAGTTGGATAGTCGAATCAAACCTAGGGAGGTGGCAAATGGATCTAACAAATGCACCCAGTTGACGAATATATAGCGTTTACGGATTTAGTTTAATGGGTGTCCATGAACAGTTTAACATATCTGGAAAAATCTACCATTGCCTTTATCATTATTAGTAGTATTATTACTAATTATTATCATTATTATTATTATTGATTACTATTGATAATTATTGATCATTATTATTGATTATTATTATGGATTATTATCGATTATTATTATTATAATTCTAATTATTATTAATATATATTATTATTATTATTATTTTTTTTATTTTTTTTTAGTGTTCGAGGTATCAATGATCCTGCACAGGCGATCCAAACAATATCTGGAGATGTTACTGATGGTGGTCTGGATATTATTATTATTATTATTATTATTATTATTATTATTAATCTCTTGTAGAGAAATCGTGTTACATTTAAACTGAGTTGGATAGTCGAATCAAACGTAAGGAGGTGGCAAATGGATCTAACAAATGAACCCAGTTGACGAAATATATAGCTTTGATGGATATAGTTTAATGGGTGTCCTTGGACAGATTAACATATCTGGATAAATCTAGGCCTACCATTGCCTTTATCATCATTATTATTATTAGTATTATTACTAATTATTATCATCATTATTATTAGTAGTATTATTACTAATTATTATCACTATTATCATCATTATTATTAGTATTATTATTATTACTATTATTATCATTATTATTAGTAGTATTATTACTAATTATTATCACTATTATCATCATTATTATTAGTATTAGTATTATTACTAATTATTATCATCATTATTATTAGTAGTATTATTACTAATTATTATCACTATTATCATCATTATTATTAGTATTATTACTAATTATTATCATCATTATTATTAGTAGTATTATTACTAATTATTATCACTATTATCATCATTATTATTAGTATTAGTATTATTACTAATTATTATCATCATTATTATTAGTATTATTATTACTAACTAGTTGTTTACCCGTCCTAAGACGGTCAAAGGAAATTTAAAGAAAATGTGTTTATTCCAATGTGCAAATTGTGCTTGACATTAGTAAGTAAGTAAGGAGGTAAGTAAACGAAGGCAAACGCGCCGGCAAACGCGCAGCGCTGTTTGGCGTGTTATACAAATAGTAGCAGAAAAGTTGATAGCAGCGCCACCTTCCGATTTTTATTACACGCAAATTTGAATCCGGCTGACGGTTTAAATTTTCGCTAAAAATACCTTCCTCCCCCCCTCCTCCCCCTCCTCCTCCCCTCCCTCCCTCCCTCCTCCTCCCGTCCGATCCCTCCCTCCCAGACCTCGGCCCCCTAACCGCCTCCCCTCCGGCTCTCTTGACCCCTCTCCTTTCCTCCCCTCCGCAGTTTGAATCTCCGCCTGAAAATCCAAACCCTCCCTCCCTCTCCTCCCTGAGCCCCCTCCCTCCCTTTCCTCCGGAGCACCGCATCCTCCCCTCCCTCCCTCCCCAATCCGTCACACCCTCCACTTCCTCCCCAACTCTCCACGCCCCATTCCTACACTCCCTCTCCCTCCCGTCAGTGTAGGAGTCCAGCTAGGGAACTGCGCTGGACTCGTGTGGACTCTGGTTGACTCTCTGTCGTGTTTGTTCATTGACCGCTATACGACGCTCGTTAATATTACCGATTATGTGGTTGTCGACCGCTACGCGGCGAACGTATCGGCTGGCCCGCCTCGCGTTCCCCTCCAGAAATGCGTGCTGCCATCTGGCGAACTCACCTGCCCCTGCAGCCAGAGCGTGCTGCGTCTGGATGACTCTTGCGAAACAGCGTTACACGACAGATGGACGCACGCACGCAGGGAGATTTCTGTGCGTTTATATTATTAATTATTATCACTAATATCATCATTATTATTAGTATTATTACTAATTATTATCATCATTATTATTAGTAGTATTATTACTAATTATTATCACTATTATCATCATTATTATTAGTATTATTAGTAATTATTATCACTATTATCATTATTATTAGTATTATTACTATTATTATCATCATTATTATTTGATTACTATTGATTATTTATCATTATTATTGATTATTATTATGGATTATTATTAAATTATTATTATTATTATTATTATTATTATTATTATTATATGAGGATTTATAAAGCACAAATTAATATAACTAAATATACAACGAATGTGCTACACCACTGCATTAACCATCATCTAGCTGTCATCTGATGTCATCAACATCTAGATCTGGCTATTTAAACCCTTCATTTTCCCCTATGACTAGCCCTAGCTCTTCTTCCTCTATGTTCTCCTGATGTACAATAAAGCTTCTCATTCAATTCATTGGTTGCATATATAAATTTTTGTTTATTTGTTTGAATGAATTAATCATATAAAAAATTTCGGCAATTTATTTGTAACCTCCCCACCTAAATACGCTCATGCTATCAGGTAATGTAATCTACCATCGCCTATGAATGATCCGTCACAGCCGTCATCTATCACATCATGCTCTGTTATCCACTGGAGATCAGCCATTTACCAATACTGACCAGGTAACGAGAACTGACCTGTGACCAGATGTATGGAGCCTGAGAGCAGTGTTGCGATCGTCCAAAGCAGAAGCAAGATGTGCAGCCAAACAGATTGTCAGCATCCAAACCGAAAGATCCATCCTTACATCTATCACAGTTTCGGCCGGACACATTTTCCTAAAGCAAAATGCCATCAGCATTTAACAAATCTCGCTCCGTTGAATTCCATTTCAAAATATAAGAAGCGAGAACTGCTATGGTTAAAGCACGAGCCTTTGCTTTCATTGGCCCTGAACTATGGAACCAGCTCCCTCCTTTGACACGTTCCTCCTTATTTACAGGTGGGCCAAATGTCGCTTTTCGTTGTCTTAAGACCACTTTCTTTTCTCTGAGACAGTTGCTGTGTAGGGACCTTCAACAAGTCTTTAACTCACAGTTGCTCAGCGCCATCGATTGATGCTTGATCATTACACAATAGTGGCTAATAAAAGCGTAACGAAAATTTAAAAAATAAAATCGTAGTGTCTACCTTGCATAGACATTGTCCAGTTGTCGTATCACAGTTGCATTGACCATTCTTGCACTGCGTACCTCGACTATCGCACTGGCATGGAATGCAGGATGGAAAGCCATACTGACCAACTGGACATTGGTCACACTGTTGGCCTGTGTAGCCCGCACTGCAGTGACACTGACCACTGACCGGGTCACACTGGGAACTGGACGAACCAAGTGGACTACACCCACACACCTATTCGATTAAGAAAAGTTTATTAGTTCATCAACTCATTACAATATGGATACATAGCAATATTAATATTAATATATGACATGATCAATATTCATGTGTAACAATATTAATATTCATGTCTAACAATATTAATATTCATGTGTAACAATATTAATATTCATGTCTAACAATATTAATATTCATGTCTAACAACGTAGAACCAAGCTTTTCCGTGGTAGGCCCAGTGGTCTGGAACGGGCTCCCACTTGAGCTGCACCTGCTCCGTTGGAATCTAACTGAAGCGTTTTTCATTAGGCTTAAAACTGTACTTTTTGGTCGTGCTGGAGTTGGAAGCGCCTCTGAGTAGTCCCCTTTAAGGGGCGCTATATAAATTCATGAATGAATTAATAACAATATTCATATTCATGTATAACAATAGTAATATTCGTGTGTAACAATAATATTATGTTACTATAAAAGTACAACAGCAGTTTCCTACAGGTCATTCCAAATATTTACTGGTTACTGTTCTAAATTACTGTCCATTGTTTTGCTAGACGAAATAGAGCTATACCACAAAAAAGAAGTAAATTATTTTCGACCTGGCATCCTTGAACGGGGTCATACCCCCAGGAATTCGTTCGACATCTCTGACAACGTTCCCCCTCCGTATTTGGGGAACAGATGCATTTGCCCGTATCAGCATCACATATGTGGCCCGGTTTCTCACATTCCTCGCATTCTGAAACGATTTCAATAAGTAACGTTTGCCAAACAAACTTCTCGAAGGCTGGTAATGCTACCATAAGGTACGGACTGGCTAGATCAGGTGGCGGATTTTAAACAACACCCCTACAGTTTAAATATGATAATATAACGATAGGCTCACAGCCCGACTCCCTATATCTACATAATTATATGCTTGATGTCTTGCACTGGCTTTCTCACTGAGCGCATCTATTATAAGATCCTCTTTCTAGTCTCAAAGGCAGCTGAGCAGTGCCCCAAAGTATCATTGAGCGCATCCATATGCGAGATCCTCTTTCTAGTCTCAAAGGTTCGCAGCTCAGCAGCGCAGTTGCTGTGGTTGGTCACTTAATAATAATAATAATAATAATAATAATAATAATAATAATAATAATAATAATAATAATAATAATAATAATAATAATAATAATGCTAATAATAATAATAATAATAATAATAATAATAATATAATATTTTTTTTTAAGCTTGCACTGCGCTGTACATTTACATGTTATGCAATTGAAATCTTAACTACTAACAGAACAGACATCCCACGGCGCTAATAGCAGCTCAAAGCATATCCGGCATGGGGCTCGAACTCAGTACCTCTCGGTCTGTGGTTGTTCCCTCTACTTGGAATGACCTCCCCCCTCATTAAGGGCTAAACTAATGACTAGCTTTTCCTCTTTGGTCTCCGATCCTTTAAAGACGTTTCTTTTCGTGCTGAGAGCGCCTCTGAATAGTTATTATGAGAGAGGCGCTATATAAATCTTCAGATACGATACGAAACGATGAGATAAGAAAGATTATGACGACGATGATGACGAAGATGATAACTGATGATGCAGATGATAACAATGATGATGATGATAAATGATGCTGGTGAAGATAACAATGATAAATGGTGATGATGACCATGATAAATGATTAAGATGATAATGATGACGATGAGCAATGACGGTGATGGTTTCTCAACTGGATAGCAAGTACTGCTAGATAGTGTTATGTACAAATTAAAAGGCGCTATATAAGTCGCCATAGATTTGATTATATTAGAAAGATGCGGTTCACCTACTGCGGCAGCCTCCGTAGCCAAATCTAAAGTATCCGGGTAGGCATCGGTCACATCTCTGCCCTGACACCCCATGTTTGCAGGGGCAGGCCCCCGTGTCGACATCACACTGCGAGGAGCTGGACCCTGTTGTGTTGCACTGGCACGGTTGACACCCTCGGCCGGAGTTCAATCCCCAGTGATCGTCCTGAAAGATCATTGTCTATCACACTTATTATACGGACAGTCATTGTTATTATGAAGATGAAGATGATGATGGTGATGATGAAAAATGAAGATGATAAAAATGATGATGACAAATTATGATGATGATGATGATGATGATGATGATGATGATGATGATGATGATGATGATGATGATGATGAAGATGATGCTAATGATGATGAAAAATGAAGATGATAAAAATGATGATGACAAATTATGATGATGATGATGATGATGAAGAAGCTAATGATGATGATGATGATGATGAAGATGATGCTAATGATGATGAAAAATGAAGATGATAAAAATGATGATGACAAATTATGATGATGATGATGATGTATTATGCATTTATTAAGTGCCACTATCTAATGCCAAGCATCAATTGATGGTGCTGACTGCTGAGCAATTGCGAGTGAAGGACTTGTTGCCCACGGTCCATACACAGTAACCATCTAGGAGGAAGAGGCTCGAAACTGTACGCTCCGTATTAAACGTGAACCGCGTTACATGGCAAACACTCTAACCAATCGAAAAACAATGCTCCCACTACAGTATACACCCATTCGAGAACTTCTTATATTGAACTACTAATCACCTATCGGGTCCCATCCTTATATAGCAACGTTTGACACTGTTTTAGAGGTGTCTAAGTCAAGCGCTCTAGCCAATCGGCAATTGTGTCAGATCCTTATATAACATTAATAATATAAACGCACAGAAATCTCTCTGCATGCGTGCGTGCGTCTGTGGCGTAACGCTGTTTCGCGAGTCATTCGCCAGATGGCAGCATGCATTACGCGAGGTGGGCCAGCCACATACCTTCGCCGCGTAGCAGGGATGGAGGGAGGGAGGGAGGGAGGGAGGGAGGGAGGGAGGGAGGGAATGAGGGAGGGAATGAGGGAGGGAGGGAGAGGGAGTAGACACGCTCGATCGCTGCGAGAGACGTGGTGGAGGGAGGGACGGACGTTGAAGGGAGGAAGGAGGTACGGACGGCCGGGACGGACGGCAGGAAATACAGGGGAGGGATGGAGGGACTGACGGCGACAGAGAAAGGAGGAGAGGGAGGGAAGGAGGGAGGGAGGGAGGGAGAAAAGGAGGGAGGGAGAACACACGCACGATCGCCGCGAGAGACGTGGTGGAGGGAGGGACGGACGTTGAAGGGAGGGAAGGAGGTACGGACGGCCGGGACGGACGGCAAGAAGTACGGGGAGGGAGGGAGGGACTGACGGACGGAGAAAGGGAAGGACGGAAGGACGGACGGAGGGACGAAGGAGGAGAGAGTGAAGGAGGGAGGGATAGAGAGGGACGGAGGGATAGGGAGGCAAAGGGAGGGATAGGGAAGGAGGGAGGGAGGGAGGGGGAGGGATAGAGAGGGAGGGAGGGAGGGAGGAGAGGGAGAAGACACGTACGATCGCCGCGAGAGACGTGGTGGAGGGAAGGACGGATGTTGAAGGGAGAGAAGGAGGTACGGGCGGCAGGGACAGACGGCAGAGAAGTACGGAGAGGGAGGGAGGAAGGGAGGAGAGAGGGAGGGGAAAGTGGGAGGGGAGGGAGAGTGGGAGGGAGCGACGGACGGACGGAGGGATGGACGTACGGAGGGAGGTAGGGAGAGGGAGAAGACATATGTCAATCATAGCACGAGAAGACGCATCTCTTGACATTTTCAAATTGTTTTTAACCGTCTTAGGACGGGCAAACATCTAGTTGTTAGATAATATAATATCTTTTCTTTTAATAAGCGCCTGACAAACGCACTGCGCTGTACATTTACATGTTATGCAATTGAAATCTTAACTACTAACAGAACAGACAGCTTGCAATACAACGGCGCTAATAGCAGCCTACAAAGCATATCCGCCCAACGGGGGCTCGAACTCGGCACCTCTCGGTCTCTGTGCCAGATGTTATCCAAAGCGCCACGGTCCCCTATAGATTATGTTGTAAAGGTATCTAAAGACAGCGCTTTAACCAACCGGATACCATGTCTAGATACATACCTACATCTAGTATCAGTTAAAGAACATCAAAGCCAGTTAAGAGGTTAATAAAATACAGCCCGTAAAAACAAAGTTTTTTACTATATCCATCTAGTATCCTATAATGCGTCTTATGAAGCAGTTACCTCTACAAATATATAGTCCGCGTTCATTTTACGACTGCGGCCAATCACAACGCTGGCCAATCACAACGCTGCGTATCGGAAAGGGGATTCCCCATTCGAAAAGTTTAGTCCCCGATTCTATAAGCTAGCCTTTTTGGGGGGAGCTGAAATTTTGATAGAATGAAGTGTGTGCGAGGGCGAGTCTATATGCCAAGTTTCACGACGATTGAATGATTGTAAGTGATCGAACTAGTCGTCGCAAGATTTGACTTTTTAGCCTGTGGCTCAATCAAGCAAGCAAGCAAGGATTCCTGCAAGTTAAACTAGATGGATAATAAAATACAGCCCGTAAAAACAAAGTTTTTTACTATATCCATCTAGTATCCTATAATGCGTCTTATGAAGCAGTTACTTCTGCAAATATATAGTCCGCGTTCATTTTACAACATAGCGTCCGTTTAATGATGCAGCGCACCCGTTTCTGTTGCGGCCAATGGCAACGCTGCGTTTCGGAAAAGGGGATTCCCAGATTCGAAAAGTTGAGTCCCCGATTCTATAAGCTAGCCTTTTTGGGGAGCTGAAATTTTGATAGAATGAAGTGTGTGCGAGGGCGAGTCTGTCTGCCAAGTTTCACGACGATTGAATGATTGTAAGTGATCGAACTAGTCGTCGCAAGATTTGACTTTTTAGCCTGTGGCTCAATCAATCAATCAATCAAGCAACCCGCAAGTTAAACTAGATGGATAAAAATAGTGCCCAGTCACAGGACTGCTATGGTCGTACATGGCATCTCAGCTGGAAGAACCCTCTGACTCAGGACCAAGCATCCCAAGAAGCTTCTATGACGCCACTTTAAACCATTTCTTTGGAATGCCGACAAATTTTGAATGTTAAAACTGAAGATTCGACCACTTAAAAATTTTACCGCCTGAATGTTTTTTTTTATGGATTAGGTAATTAATAATTTCTGGTGTTGAACGAAATGGCCACCAAAGCCAGATGCATAGTACTGTGTTTCTGTGAACAAACCCCGGCAATTTGTGGTAAATATATGGCATGGGCGCAACTATTTTAGAGGTGTCTAATAAGTATTGTAATTTCCAGTGTTTAACTACACAATTCCGCCGAACTCCGCCACTGATAGTACTTTGTCAGCGCCAGTCCGAAGCCTGGAGAAAGGAGGAGGACAACGCTAATGATCCTAGTTATCACAGAGTCTCGTTAAACTGAAACTACTATACTACTACTACACGTCTGCTACCACTGTTTGTACTCTGTGACCGTGCCAGTCCCAAGCCTGGATAAAGGAGGAGGGCGACGATAATCATCTTTGATATGACACAGTGTCGCTGAACAGCAACTAATCAACCAATCCTTAAATGTAGGGATTGTAGGCCATGATTAAATCCTGCGGTAAGTAAAAAGATCGTTGTCGACGGACCTGGCAGCCGCAAGATGTCGTCAGAAACTGAGAGCAAGACAAAAAGAAGCCAATACTAATAGTAAAATCTAGAGAAGATTATGTAATGTCGAAATCAACGGTTTGGCAACCACAAGGTGTCGTTAAACACTAAAACGTCAGTTACAACTTTTCCCATTAAACACCTTTAAAACGCTTTAAACTGATGCTATATATATTCGATACACGGTTCCTTCAACACCTTTAAAAAGTTTGTTATAATGTTATATATTCGACAAATAACTGCTTTTTGTTAATTCCTTGGAAAACAATGTTGAGTTTGACGTCAACGGCCCAGGCAACCATAACTGATGTCGTTAAACAAAGGACACTTATTAATTATTGTTTCAGACTATACAATAGACTTGTAGTGATTAGCTGGAGTATGTTATTAATAGACCGGACAACCTACCCTGCAGTGGTCACAAAACCAGCCAAGAACATTGTCTCGACATTGACACCGGCCAGTCAAGAGGTCACATGACGAACTGGCCGAACCAAACGGATGACAGGAACAGACTATCAATAGAACAACAACAGATCAGACAATGATTAATTATTCACAGAAGAACAACCGAAAAATACTCCAGCACATTCTGAATTATGAAACGACACAAATTGGCATCTGTATTTGCCATTGTAACTGGCATTTGTAATTGTAATTGTAATTAAAATTTGTAATTGCAATTGGCATTTGTAATTGTAAATGTAAATCTAATCGAACATTTAATGTCTGAGCGCCACTAAAATCAGCAGCGTTCTTGAGGTCGAGGGGCCAACCACAGAGTCAGCGCCTGAGGTGGAGGTGCAAGCAAAAGGGACAGAGAGAAGACCCTGTTCAACTGAACGAATTGGCATTTGTAATTGTAAATGTAATCGAACATTTATATAGCGCCACTAAAATCAGCAGCGTTCTTGACCCGCGTCAGTGCCTGAGTCCGCGAACAAGAACATTTGTAATTGTCATTGTAATTGGCGTTTGTATTGTAATTGTTATTGCCATCTGGTGCTAACTTGGTCCTACATCCTTTCAAGGTCAATTGAGTACCTTCACAAGTACCATGTGCTGGTACTCAATCCACTGACATTCTTAACATAACAGCCCCTGAAAGCATCGCACCAATCTACAGAATTCAGAAGACTGCTCTAATACTTTGCCGATCGTTTTCACTGATGTCAGTTACCTTGACAACCAGCCGACGAGAAGTCATAGTAGCCCGGTAGGCATTCGGAGCACTGGGAACCTGTCACCCCTTCCTTGCAATGGCATCGCCCAGTCACGGGGTCACAGAAGGCGCCAGTGAGGCTACCAATGGGATGACAGTTGCACGGATGACAACCGGAAGTTACGTCACCATAGCCAACCTAAAACCAAGAAGATATATTTATCAATTCATTTATATTATTTTATTAATTGATCCCTCAGGATTAAAAAATTAGGGAGGGATTGCTAATTCATTTATATTACTTACTCAGGATAAGACAAGAGGAAAGAAGGAGGAAGCCAAGACAGATGATTGGATTCAATGATCCACACGTTTAACGGAAGCTGAAAGAAGAGGCTCAACAAGGAGAGGAGTGGCGACGTCGGACATTTGAACCTGCCTAAGCAGAGAACCAACAAAAGATTAGAAGACTGGGATATTACAGCCTTACTTAATTGCATTGTTATTAATTAGATTGCTTATTTTCAGCATAGTCATTAAATCTTAATCTGGGTGAATAGCCTAAAATACCCCTTATACCACCAACACATAAATAACCTAATCAAATTTATATGATTTATTAGATTAGATTAGGCTAGATTAGATTTACATTAGATTACATTAGAATAGATCAAGATTAGATTAGATTAGATGAGATTACCTGACACTGAGCACAGTCGCGTCCGACATAGTGAGCTCGACACTGACACTGCCCCGACACTCTGTCACAGACGTTACTGACAGACCCATGGTGGCTGCACTGACATTCTGTGACAATGAATTGTATTCAGTGATCATGACAACATCAACAAATAATATTGATGACGATGATGATGATGACAATGATGATAGTCGTTGTTCACACTATCATATTAATATTATTACTTGAGGGGTGCATGAGAATCAAGTGGTTAGCATGCTGGACTATCAACTGTAAGGTCATGGATTCAAAATCCCTTCAGGGCAGAAATTGATTTCTATTCCTGTTCCATGTGCCCCCTAGCCAACCCAGCTATAATGAGTACACTGGCCGCACACTGTCGGTGGGAAGATCAGACAGCGGGTGAGAGGACTTGTCACTCACCCTCATATGCCGAGGCTAAGAAAATGAAGTTGTTAACTCTTCATACCCACAACTGCCTCTTAGGCTAGGTTGTTAGAGATTGCTCTTTTCTTCTATTACCAACATAAATTATCATTACTACACATTTATTAAGCACCCTTATCGAATGACCAAGCAATGCAAGCATCAATAGATGGCGCTGAGCAATAATTGTGAGTGAAGGACTTGCTCAAAGTCCCTACACAGTAACCGTCTCAGGGAAGGAGGATCGAACCCGTACTCTCCACGTTACAAGGTGAGCGCTCCAACCAATTGAATAGTAGTAGAAGTTTCACTTTAAGTCTTTAACCACACTGTGTGATAACAACGATCGTTAGTATCGCGCCTTCAACGTCCAGGCTTGGGACTGGCACTGACAAAGTATGAGCAACGGCGAAGTTTAACCAGTCGTTAAGTGTCCCGTATGTCCTTCAACTAAATATCTACATTCAAAATGTCTCAAATAAAGGTATCGAAGCCAGTGTTTCCATTAACACCCAGATGGCCGTTTTTACGTCCGTAAAAAACGTCCAAATTTTTCGGTGTGATAGCCGAAAGCAATAAGCTACGTCCGAAAAATTCAGCCCACGGCGTAAATACGTCGTCTTTTTGGACTCTAAACTTCTAAAGGAAACACTGTTCTAAGCTACATAAGATGCCTGCCTCTAAGTTATTAATCACCTCTCGTGTCCCACTCTTATATAGCATCGGTTGACAGTTTAAAAGGTGTTTAAAAGCGCTATAACCAATCGTATCGATGGATCCAGAGTTTAACGACAGCTTATGACAATAATTATAACCCGTTGCAGTCTAGAAAGATTATTTTCGTTTGTTACAACTCATCCTCCAGGGACAGATTAATACCAATCGTGTGTGTATTTCCTTTTTAACGACTAGCTGTGTGGTAACAAAGACCATTAGCGTCGCCCTCCTCCTTTGTCCAGCCTTGGGACTGGCACTATCAGAAAGCGAAGTTAAATATCAATCGTGTTTTGTGTTTCCTTTTTAACGACTAGCTGTGTGGTAACAATGACCATTAGCGTCGCCCTCCTCCTTTGTCCAGCCTTGGGACTGGCACTATCAGAGCGAAGTTAAATACCAATCGTGTTTTGTGTTTCCTTTTTAACGACTAGCTGTGTGGTAACAATGACCATTAGCGTCGCCCTCCTCCTTTATCCGGGCTTGGGACTGGCACTGGCAGACAACAAACAGTGGCGGAGTCCCACTGCTTATATACATTGAAAACCTCTCAAATAAAGGCCTAAATGAGACATACACGTATCCTAGGAAAAGCAAATTAATCAGCTGTCGTGTCCCATACTTATATAACATCGGTTAACAACGTTTTAAAGGTGTTGAATGACGACCGCTCTAACCAATGGTGAGTGAAAGACTTGTTCAAGGTTCCTACACAGTAAACATCTCAGAGGAGGAAGCTCGAATCCATACCCTGTGCAATACAGGCCGAACACTGTAACCACTCCGACCCCTCTCACCAATTAAGACCTATTCTCCCACCCAAGGACAACTCTCAATTTATTCCCAGATCATTATATAAAAATATTTACTAGTTTATTCTAAGACTTTCTAATGAACTTTAATTATTCATTATCACTCATGTTAGCATTTCTGCGTTTTTGTCAGATTGTTTTTCTCAATAAACGAATATATATATAACCGGCTACCACGTCCCATATAAATATTTGAGATAAAATCAACAATTAATTTGAACCCATACTTGAGCAGTTTCCATGAATGGCCGTTCCGTAGTATCCCTCCTGACAACGGTCACAGCGGTCACCCTCCGTATGTCCAGCGCAGTTGTAGCACTGACCACTGACCGGGTCGCACTCGCCTCTGCCCTCGTCGACTGCGTTACCATGACAATCACATGGTTGGCAATAGTTGCCCGGTAACAGCGGGTTGCCATAGTAACCCTGAATGCAACTGACAGAGAGAAAGTCAATCATCAGTGATTTTAAAGGTTCTTTTAAAAAACGGGCTATACAATTATTGTCAGTATAGAGTCAAGCAAAAGAGGTTATTAAATTATATTTAAGGTTAGAAATTGGATTATAGTTTTGGAGACTGTGCTGCTGCCAAACATCCTTCAATCCTTGTCCTTGATTGGTTCCTTGTCTATTTTAATGAAGGCATCTGGAAATTCATTGGTAAGGTTCTATACGTCTGTGTGAAATTGCCGGTGGAGGCTGTGCCCAGCTGCATGAATATCATTCGTATATAGATTAACTTGTCACTCTTTGTGAACTACAGGATGTCAGGCTATTGAAAAGCACTTAAAAGAAATTCCCACAAACACATACATACAGAAAAACATACATACACACATGCACGCACAAGCATACACATATACATGCATGTATGTCCATACTAATATTTTCATAAACAAATATTATTATTATTATTATTATGCATTTATTAAGCACCATTATCTAATGCCCAATCATCAATCGATGACGCTGAGCAATTGTGGGTGAAGGACTTGCTCAAGATCCCTAAACACTAGTACACAGTAACCATCTCATGGGAAGAGGAGGCTCAAACCCATACTCTCCGAATTACAAGGTGAGCGCTCTAACCAACTCGCCACCGTGTCCCACAAATAGGTAAAACAAACGAACAAACTGAGAAACTTGAAAATATTCTTAGCACGTAAAAGGGGAACCCACAATTCGCAGTGTCTTCCCGAATGTCCTGGACTGCAGTTAAGGCAGACATATTCCACTTCTCCCAGGTCGTCTATTACAACCTCACAGCTGTCGGCAAAACTCTTGGCAGCGAAAGGACAGGCACACGGTTGGCAGGAGTCACCGTAACCAAGGCGAGCATCACCATGGTAACCAATGGCACAGATCTCGCAGTGGAAACCGCGCGTGTTGTGCTGGCAATCCTGAAACACCAGCAACAACATCATCATGGTTGTTGTCATCATCATCATCATCATCATCATCATAATGGTCATTGTCATCATCACAGAATACACAAGGTATGTATACTGTATCTAATTGTATTGTATTGCATTGTAATGTCTTGCATTGTATTGCATTGTTTTGCATTTATTATCTTGCATTGCATTGCAATGTATTGTCTGCATTGTATTATATTGTCTTGCATTGCCTTGCATTGCATTGTATTGTGCTGTATTGTATTGCACAGAATGGCATAAGAATTCACCTGGCATTCTCCGCTGTATGGATCGCAAACATCCGAGTGATTGTTACAGTCGCAGAGTTCACAAGATCCTCCAACCAACATGTTTCCAATCCGTCTGTAGCCACCAGCGCATGTCTACGAGAAGAGAACAGAAGAGACACCTTCTAATCAGCAGAATATCTCTTCAGAATCGCTTTACACTATTTCTCACTGCTCGAGAAATGCGATATCATTAGAAGTGAGGGAAGAAAGAGGAGACAGCCATTAGCTCAGATCTTAATAAAAACAGACTGAAGCTGTATCATCATCATCATCATCATCATCATCATCATCATCATCATCATCATCATCATCATCATCATCATCATCATCATCATCATTATCATCATCATTTACCATCACCACATTACCATTATTATTAATGGTGCTGATCAATCATCATCAAAGACATCATCAAGGCATTACGCAGTAACTGTTTTGAGGGAGGAGGCTCAGACCCGTACTCTCCATGCTACAAGGCTCTAACGGTCTAACCAATCAGCTACTGTGACCAACAGCAATGGAGAGATAGTGTCATAGTTGAAAAAGGGAAACAGAATCGAACTCCGTAACTATAGAGCAGTCAGTTTAAACAATGTTGTATCATGGAGAGAATTATTAATTAAGGATGACATTGGGGTACACACGTATAGAGCCAAGCTCCTTTAAATATTGGACCTGAACTTCTCATCCATCTTGAACCATGAGATAATATCTCTGGTCTGACGCTATCAAATTGGGTCACATTAAAAAGAGGTCACCTATAGGTAAACCAGGTCAGGTCGTACCTCACATGAAGTGCCAGCGTATCCTTCTGGACAGGAGCACATCTCGACGGTAGCCATCGGCGGTCCATGGCCGTCCACAGCGGCGACATCTAGGCTGACCTCTAATAACCTGACACAGATTGACACAAAACACACACACATTGGTTTTGCATGACACAAAGTCTACATAGGTTACACGTGTAGAAGACGAAGAGAATAGCGGTTCCTTACACACCTCTTTTAAGTCTTCCTACGCCTTATGAAAATGGACGAGCTGTTTATTTAGATGACTTGCAAAATTGTATTGTATTTGTATTTGAACACTTGTTATAGCGCCTCTACCAGATTTCCCATTCAGAGGCGCTCCCGACTACTGCGCGAACGCTGAATCGGAGTTTCACGCCGAAGCGCATGAGCAATTGCGAGTGAAGGACTTGCCCAGGGTCCCTACGCGGCGACTTTGAGGTGGATTCGAACCCGCAACCCTCCAGCTGCAAGGCACCGAACATACCCCTAAACCAACGCGCCCCAGTATATTGTGTTGTGTTGTGTGTTGTATTGTACTCCACGTTTATAATGCGACCGAGCCACCCGCAGTAAAGATCCGAGAAATTAATCTCTGATAAACCGACCCGACCGGGAAGCGAACCCGGGGCGCCGGCGCGGCGAGCGGACACCAACCCACTCGGCCACTCAGGATCCTTAAAATGTATGTGGAGAATACTTATCATCTGCAAATAAAACGTTATAAAGGTGTCGAAGCAGGTCAATTTATTTGATAGTGTTTGTGCTCAACGACACCGTGTGGGCTACCACAGCCGTTGACGTGAACAGAAATTATTTTAACAATACTACAGCATTATCTGCCCGTGTTGGATGGATGGAACCAACAAAAGCCATTGAGAGAAATTATTTTGAACAGTTTTCAACGTTCGTGTGGTACATGTATAATACAGCTCACACAATGTAACAGCGCTGCTGATTTTTGAGCAGCGCTATATAAATGTTCGATTACAATTACAATTACAATGTAACGTTGAAGCTGGAGAACATTTTGAGAAGATTTCTTGTGTGCTACACTTATATAGCGTTGGCGGACTCCGTTTAAAAGGTGTTCTTTAAAAAGCGCGCGCTAATTATAGTTGAAGAGAAAATGGACGCGCGGTTTAATAACTTAACTCCGCCACTGGTCGTTTTCTGTCAGTGCCAGCCCCAAGCCTGGATAAAGGAGGAGGGCGACGCTAATGATCTTTGTTATCACACAGCGTGTGAAACTGAAACTACTACTTACGCCATTGAATTTAGCAGGCCCGTGTTAAGGGGCCCTGGGGCCCTGGAGCACTCTATCATGTCGGGGCCCTTCCGACCCTTCCCTCTTCCTCCTCCTGCCTTCCCTTTCTCCTCCATTCCCTACCTCTCCCTCCCCTTAGTCCCATAGGACCCCTACCTTCTTTCTCACTTCCCTTATTTAGTAATAGGCCTATTCAAATCTGCTCAGACTCCAATCAGCAACAAATTCAACAATAATAATAATAATAGTAAGCACATTAATTTTACTCACGCATATGAGCATCATTACAATTTCCGTTGTGTTGAGAACTGATCGTTCGTTGTCGCCTCTAAAAGGTAGGCCTCTCTCACAAAGAAACTTAATGACAGCAACAATTGAAGCGTTGCATAAATGTTCTGCCAGTATTCAGTTTTTTCTTGAAGCTGACACTTTAAAATATTTTGATCTGTTTCTTTACTTGACAATGTCTGTGCAACGCATGTCTCCGCTGGATCACGGTGATCGATGCTCTTCTCGTGGTCATTCAAATCGCCATGTGGCCAGTCGTTGACTCGTTGTAGGCTAACCTGAATTGTTATCTAGTCCAGACTGTCCAGGGCCACACTGCAGTGCAGAAAAAGCAGGGCACAATTCCTGAAGTTAGTGAGTAAATTAACCAATCTCTACGAGATTACGAGCAACCTTTCGTTGTGCATACAAGTGAAGAACAATAGCAGATGTGCAGAGTCAAAATTTCTTACCAAACAAGCGACGAGGAGCAACGAAATAATTCAATTCGTCACCATGGTTGACATTCGTGATCCAATACCTGCGAAATGACTTGGAATTCCTCTGAGATGTTTTGTATCTCATCTGCGTCTATCTTCTGCCTGCATGGCCACGTTGCTGGGTCATCATCGTTGTTGATAGGCTGAATGTACTTGCAGTTGCAGACATCTCATTTCCACGTAGGCCTATAGGCCTACTATTGGTTACGCTGTCTTTAGAACTCAAACTAATTTGCGCATCATCGTCAAGTTCGTCAGCGATCGCTCTGCCGACTATTTCCGGCTCACAATCATCACTATCCTGTCCACTTACAGTCAGAGGCACACTATCAGACACAACAGTAGGCCTACTACTACTGCTACTTTGAAAGAAGGTTGTCAGTTTTGGGGTGCTATAGTTAACACTGAGATTTCGCTTCACTTGTTCGCGCTTTGCAGCACGTTTCAAAAACCCACTGGCACACCTGCGAGTAGCCTAGTGACGCGACTCGATGATTATTCAATACTTAAGTCTCACCCAACGTACCGTAACTCCAGAGTCGTATCTATACGGATTTTAGGCAAAGTATGAAAGTAATGTGACTTGTCGCCGTATTTTAACAAAAATAAATTCTATTTCATCACCAAAAGAGAATAAGTGAATCAATTTGCATTTTGAGACAAAGAAAAAATATCTCATATTTGGGATTTGGGGCCCCTTTCTCGTCGGGGGCCCTGGAGCACGTGCTCCGTGTGCTCCAATGGTTAACCCGGGCCTGGAATTTAGCCAGAAGATGTCGTTAAACTCTGTCTCCATCCACCCAAAGGTGAGAACTGTTCGAAATAACATCTGTCGACTTCAACGGCCTTTTTGCCATAAGATGGAAGTTAAACTCTCTATTCATCATCATCAACCGATCGTATTAGGGGGGTCCATAGTGTAGTGGTGACATCACTGGCGTGAAGAGCAGTAGGTAGCGGGATCGCTTCCCTCAACCCTCCCAAAGGTACACTCAGCCTATCATTCGCGAGATGGGGAATTCGTAAAAATGAGATGTAGGACGTGATGGGCGCCTTGCACGGCTGTCGTATACAGTAAAATTCGACTCCTGTAATAATTTATGATCATTCGTTCATACTGATTTGTAATCATACTGCGTAACTGTCAGTTTGAAAATATTATACGAAGACTATTATTATTATTATAAGCTTATAATTATATTGTAGAGCAGCCATACGAACGGTTGGAACTTTTCAAAATAATTACACACCTCTTTTACGCATTCTATTGGCCCTATAATTACAAGCAGACGCGCGGACCATATAATTTTTTGAAACATCATATTATTATTTGGTTGTATTATGCCATAGGAACCGTGAGAACTGTTTGAAAAGCTGTTGACGTCAACGGCCTTTGTTGCCATAAGATCCGTTAGATCGCTCCCTAAAATGTTGTCACCCGATACTAGCGCTTCTGAGTAGATTACCTTGAAGGGGCGTTATATAAATTCTCCTTAATATAAATTCTCCTTAATAACTAGGCTACATAGGCATGGGACACAGCGGCCGATTGGTTAGAGCGCTCGCCTTGTAATGTGGAGCGTATGGGTTCGAGCCACCTTCGCAGAGACGGTTACTGTGTAGGGACCTTGAGCAAGTCCTTCACTCACAATTGCACAGTGCCATCGACTGAAGCTTGGTCATTAGGTAGTTGTGGTTAATAAGTTAATAATTTCTGGTTTAACCCTATGAACAGAACTCACGTCATTTCCATTTGGTGTACGTTGTACGACGCTCGTAAGAGTAGACGTTCGATTTCGGCGAGGAGCACCATGAATTCTTCCCTTGACACTGGAGTCCCGCGCTGAGCGATGCTGTTGTCCAGGTGAATCCATCCATCTTCCGTCAGGTTGATGCTGACGATATGCTCAACCTCTTCTTTCCAGTACCTTCCACCCAATCCGAAACGCGCTCCGCTTCCCTAGGAAATTTCAACAGGCAATTCGTTCACCATAATTAAACCTCAGGTCGTTTTTACACTGTACCTTAAAATTAATGTGTGTATGTGTTGTGTGTGCATGTGTGTGTGTGTGTGTGTTTAGAGTGTTGGTGTTTGTGTCTATGTATGTATGTATGTATGTGTGTGTGTGTGCTGTTGCTGTCGACAGAAATTATTTTGGCATATTACAGCTATTTATCATCTCAGTGAAAATGAATTCATAGCACCCGAAATACACCATTTAAAGGTGTCAAACATAACCTTACAATCATTGGCATTCATTGTATAACAATACAACCCGCCACTGATCGTACTCATTGTCAGTGCCAGTCCCAAGCATGGATAAAGCAGGAGGGCGACGCTAATGATCTTTGTTATCACACAGTGTAGTTAAACTGAAACTACTAGTATAACAATTTGTAACACAATATAAAATATTACAGCTGAATTATGTCTATGATAGATGTATTGTTATAATATAATAATGATGCAATATTTTGCAGCAATTGTCACGCACAATAAATCATAGAATACAATACCGACTCACGAACTCAATTAAACATATAGCGTCAGTTGTCACCGTTTTAAAGGTGTTTAGAGATATGCGTTGCCTTATTAGTGTTGGCGACATCTTATCGTTGTAATTTAATAGTTAGACCTAACTGAAAATAAGCTGAAAACTGTAAAAAAAATCCTATCGACGTTAACGACTTTTGATGTCATAAGAATTAGTAAAACTGTTGGATACAATTCAATCGCCGACTTATCGACTTAGGTCGATACTAAACGCTGCAGAATGCAATGCGTTTTACTTCTTCTAGTTGTCTGCCTCTTTAGGCAGGTTCAAATGTTCAAATGCGCTTTATGTCATTTTATGACACCTTTAAACCGGTTCTCATCGACTCTATATATTATTGAAAAGCGTTTAATTATCAAGTAAAATAATCCAAAAGATGAAAGCGCTTAATCGCCGAGTTGAACTGAGCCACTGCTGTGTTCAGAGGCTGTCCATAAATGAGGTCACGCAATTTTTGCCGATTTTGAACCCCCTCCCCTCGTCACACTTCGTCACAAAAGTAACACCCCCTTGAAAAGCTCTGACCCCTAAAACCAAATTTCCATGGCGAAGCAAAATGATCCTTTGTGGAACAAATAGGGAGAGCATGAATATTTTAAAATCTAACAGTGACCAAATATTGAAATAATTAGAAAATTATTAATAATGGTGCCCGTATACATTAAAATAATTAAAAAATGATGAAAATTTAATACTCACAATTAGTGCTGTTACTGTTAAAATTAAATTGTTGTTAATTGTTAAATTTAATTACATAGACCTGGTGTGACGTCACACCTCTCAGACCCCAACCCCATGTCACACATCGTCACAAATTTCCGACCCCCGACCCCCTAGGTGCGTGACGTCATTTATGGACGGCCCCTCAGGTGGTAATTCTAATTGAAATTAGTAACTTCTATAATTGCGCAGGTGTCTTGTGCACAAGGCAAATCAATCAATGGCACACCACAACCAAACTGTAATCAGGTCACCATCCCGAAGATGGTCCAGATACTAAACGCTGCAGTGTAATGCGCTTCAAGACACCTTCAAAACTGTTCTCATCGACTCTATATATTAGTGAAGAGCATTTAATTTTTTAAGTAAGATCTATTGTCCTTAATCCTTTAATCGCCGAGTTGAACTCAGCAACGACGGTGCTCAGGTGTTAATTCTAATTGTAAGTAGTAACTTCTAAAGCGCCGGTGTCTAATGCACAAGGCATCAAACGATGGCACACCAAAACTAACCCGTAATCAGGCCAATATCCCGAAGTTCAGTACCGTAGTACATAAGACAGACAGGCAGCTTATGGTGGATAAGCAATTTGAGATGGTTAAGTGTTTAGTTGAAGACGAAATGACACAAGCGACTGAGCAGAAAGGGCAGATACGAACAATAATTCGTACATGCATGTGTATGCATGCCAAAGTGTGTTTATATAGCGCCTTACAAAAGCGCTGCACCCACTATAGTCCCAGAGAGGTGAAGTTCAATAAGAACATAGAGTTCACCATCAAACATTATTATACTTTTACCCGAGGTAGACATGATAAAAATTGTCTGGAGACAGAACCGAGTTATTATTATAATTATTTTTTGCCCTGAGGAGTATACTTCATTTCCCCCAAGGTCTTAGAAATCATGAAAGTGGTGTATTCTGGAACGGCTAACCCTCCTCCATGTCAGGTTATTATTATTACTTGATTATCATTATTACTTGATAATTATTATTATTATTATTATTATCAAGTTTTTTTATTAATCTTTTCTAAATTAATAGTATTATTAGTATTATACCTGGACAAAATCCCAATAAAAAATATATCCGTCTTCCCAGTTACCTCTTTTCTTCAGTACATAAAAAAAAACGCGAATCTCAGCTTAAACTCACTTCGATGATGACGTCGTAATTGGCAAGATGTGACTCATGATCTTTCTCTGCCGTAGAACGATTAACAGAATAAAGGAAACTGTACTTAAAGGTTCCACCGTAGGATGACACCTGATTGACACATATACACCCACTGTTACCATTACCTGATATACACATACACCATTGTTATCATTACCATTGTTACCATTAGCATCGTTATCATTACCCATTGGACACATATACCATTGTAACCATTACCATTGTTACCATTACTGATGGACAACTACACCATTGTTACCATTACCATTGTTACCATTACCACTGTTACCATTACCATTGTTACCATTACCTGATGGACAGCTACAACATTGTTACCATTACCATAGTTACCATTACCATTGTTACCATTAGCATTGTTATCATTACCCAACGGACACATACACCATTGTTATCATTACCATTGTTATCATTACCATTGTTACCATTACTGATGGACAACTACACCCTTGTTACCATTACCATAGTTACCATTACCATTGTTACCATTAGCATTGTTATCATTACCCGACGGACACATACACCATTGTTTTCATTACCATTGTTACCATTACTGATGGACAACTACACCCTTGTTACCATTAGCATTGCTACCATTACCCGATGGACACATACACCAATGTTACCATTACCATTGTTACCATTAGCATTGTTATGATTACGTGATAGACACATACACCACTGTTACCATTTTAAGGACACTGTTACCATTACCATTATCACAAGACACATTAAGGTGCTTCTAGTTTACAAGTAATGATTATATTACTAAATACACTATCAATTAAACGTAACTAATAGAATTCACTGTGGATCGTAATCATAATTGCAAATTTATATAGTGCCACATCGGAGGCGCTCGAAAGATGACACATAATAAGTCTCTGACCTTGTTTCTGGTATATTCAGATGGAGCGACCCAGTAGAGATCGTGGTTCAGGTGGTAGGTCTCGTGCATGGCGAGATGTAGCGATCCAGACTGTGTCCGATTTGGCACGATGCTACCAGTACCTGCCTGGTCTGTCACCATCCAACCCTCCATGGCCTTGACCTGGACACAAGTTCAACGGTCATTTAGTAATGAAAGAATCAAACAATGATGATTTATGAAAAGGACATAAAATGATGAATATGATGATGATGACGACGACGATTGTTATGACGATGATTTTAGATGATGATTATGATGGTGGTGGTGATGAAGCCGATGAAGATGATGATGAAGCTGATAGCAATCACAACTGGTCAAGATGGAGTGTGTTCTATATGGGTTCTGTACAGGTTCCCATGCGAATATGCATTCCATATGGGATCCATGTAAGTAAGTAAGTAAGTGTGTTATTTCTTAAATGCTGACAAATGCACAGCGCTTCACATTCAAATGGTAGCAGAAAAGTTAACCAAAAACACAGTAGCCTAGCTGTACAGCATCCTAGCCAGGAAACCACGCCTGGTTAGGGAATCAAATCTAGAAAGAACACGCTTATGTGAGCGTGGGGCCGTGGGCACAGATCGTGACCAGTATACAGAACAGGGGGTAGTAGGTACTGAAGGATATGTCCAGGATACTTTAAGATGTTTGTAAAATGATCTTGGTCGTCTTTTTTTACAGAGTTCCTCAAGAGTAGCGAAAGATTTGGGTACGAAGCCTAAGCAATGCATTCCAGCTTGCGGACCACAGCACTTAGAGAGTCACATTCCTGTTTGCTGGCAAAGAGCCATCACACTTCGGAACAATATAGCATGGGGTTAACAATGGTTGGGTTAGTCGACGAAGATGATGATGATCTTACGGTGTGTCGACCCCAGGTGCTGCTGTGGCAGTGATTAGCAACTGAGAAGCAGAAGCAGAGGTCACACCCCATGGGGTTCTCCGCTCGAAGGTTGTAGTGACCCGGGCAACAGGAATCGCATTTCTCCCCACAGACGTTCTCCTGAATTCACAGAAAACATTTTCATTAAAATTAAGGAAACTTATGTATCATGATCACAATGAAACTGCAAAGTGCAGCAATGAATTATCTGCTTCTAGTTTCATATTGACGTTAAACAAGGATATTTAGACTGACTGATAGACTTACTGACTCACAACTCTCTCCCTTCCTTACTCATTGACTAACTGACCGACCGTCTGACTAAATGTATGACTGAAAGACTGACTGACTGAATGTCTGCTGACTGAATGTCTGACTGCATGATGAATTACTGACTGACTGGTTGACTGAATGTCTGACTGTGTGACTGACTGGCTGACTGAATGTCTGACTGACTGAATGTCTGACTGATTGACTGAATGTTTTACTAACTGAATGACTGACTGACTGAATGTCTGACTGCATGTGTGACTGACTGACTGAATGACTGACTGAGTGTCTGACTAGCTACTTGAATGACTGTCTGACTGACTGTCTGACAGACCGACTAAAAACGATTGACTGGAACCAGTTACCTTGCAGATACACTGAGCACAGAGATCTTCGTTGGTGCTGCCGATGGCACTACAAGGACATCGGACGCAATTAGGGAACCCTGTGTAACCAGAGACACACTGGTCGCACTCTGGACCACAGTAGCCTTCACGACAGATGCAATCGCCAGCATTCTAAACAGAAACAGCCACAAACAACTAATAACGAACAGACACTGATTAGTAAGCACTTGCCTTTCAGGGTAAAAGTACTTGGCTTCCATACAAGTACTTTGTTTTTGTGAAAAAGTACTTCACGGGAAAGTACAGGGCTTTTATGGAAAAGTACTTGGCTTTCATGGAAAAATACTTGACTTTCATGGAACAGTACTTGACTTTCAATTCAATTCAACACTTTTTATTGACACCAAGTACCAAATTCTTCACAAAACAAATCTAGCAGTACATAATCACTTCAGTCCAATTATCAGTTATATATACAGCAAAGTTGTCTACCATGACACAATCGTTTCATGGAAGAGTACTAGGCCTTCAAGTATAATGACTTTCATGTATAAGTACTAGACTTTTATGTACAAGTACTTGGCTTACCAGCATGACTTTAAGTCTTTAACTACTTTTCTTCCCAGCATGAGTTAGCGGGAAAGGTGGAATTTGAACCTAGAATACCAAAGTTTGATCTGAGCTAAAAAAACAGACGGAGATCTGATATAAGTTCTGATCTGAACTAACCAGACCGAGGTCTTCAGCGGAGTCGTCCTTGACGCACATCCCAGTCGTTCCGATTCCATGGCAGAGACACGGCTGGCAGACTTCCGGTTGGTTGTGGTCGAGACCAGATGGACGGTAGAAACCATCGTCACACATCTCACAGTTAATGCCCATCGTATGATGCTGTCACATCAAATCCAACACACATTACAACGTCATGCAACACGATGAATCGATTACATAATGTAATCGAGTGTAATGTAACGTGTAATTAATTTACAGTCGATAGTGATCATTTATAGTCGATAGTCATTATTTATAGTCGATGGTGATCATTTATAGTCGATAGTCATTATTTATAGTCGATGGTGATCATTTATAGTCGATAGTGATCATTAATAGTCGATAGTCATTACTTATAGTCGATAGTTATTATTTATAGTCGATAGTGATTATTTATAGTCGATAGTCATTATTTATAGTCGATAGTTATTATTTATTTATTATTTATAGTCGATAGTGATTATTTATAGTCGATAGTGATCATTTATAGTCGATAGTTATTATTTATAGTCGATAGTTATTATTTATTTGATGATATTTATAGTCGATAGTGATTATTTATAGTCGATAGTGATCATTTATAGTCGATGATCATTTATAGTCAATAGTCATCATTTATAGTCGATAGTGATCATTTATAGTCGATAGTGATCATTTATAGTCGATAGTTATTATTTATAGTCGATAGTTATCATTTATTTATTATTTATAGTCGATAGTGATCATTTATAGTCGATAGTGATCATTTATAGTCGATAGTCATCATTTATAGTCGATAGTGATCATTTATAGTCGATAGTGATCATTTATAGTCGATAGTGATCATTTATAGTCGATAGTGATCATTTATAGTCGATAGTTATTATTTATAGTCGATAGTTATTATTTATTTATTATTTATAGTCGATAGTGATCATTTATAGTCGATAGTGATCATTTATAGTCGATAGTCATCATTTATAGTCGATAGTGATCATTTATAGTCGATAGTGATCATTTATAGTCGATAGTGATTATTTATAGTCGATAGTGATCATTTATAGTCGATAGTGATTATTTATAGTCGATAGTGATTATTTATAGTCGATAGTGATCATTTATAGTCGATAGTGATCATTTATAGTCGATAGTTATTATTTATAGTCGATAGTGATCATTTATAGTCGATAGTGATCATTTATAGTCAATAGTCATCATTTATAGTCGATAGTGATCATTTACAGTCGATAGTTATTATTTATAGTCGATAGTGATCATTTATAGTCGATAGTGATCATTTATAGTCGATAGTGATCATTTATAGTCAATAGTCATCATTTATAGTCGATAGTGATTATTTATAGTCGATAGTGATCATTTATAGTCGATAGTGATTATTTATAGTCGATAGTGATCATTTATAGTCGATAGCTGATCATTTATAGTCGATAGTTATTATTTATAGTCGATAGTTATTATTTATTTATTATTTATAGTCGATAGTGATTGTTTATAGTCGATAGTGATCATTTATAGTCGATAGTGATCATTTTTAGTCGATAGTGATCATTTATAGTCGATAGTTATTATTTATAGTCGAAAGTGATCATTTATAGTCGATAGTGATCATTTATAGTCGATAGTTATTGTTTATAGTCGATAGTGATTGTTTATAGTCGATAGTGATCATTTATAGTCATAGATATTACTTATAGTCGATATTGATCATTTATAGTCGATATTGATCATTTATAGTCGATTGTGATCATTTATAGTCGATATTGATCATTTATAGTCGATAGTTATCATTTATAGTCGATTGTGATCATTTATAGTCGATAGTGATTATTTATAGTCGATAGTGATCATTTATAGTCGATAGTGATTATTTATAGTCGATAGTGATTATTTATAGTCGATAGTGATCATTTATAGTCGATAGTGATCATTTATAGTCGATAGTGATTATTTATAGTCGATTGTGATCATTTATAGTCGATAGTGATCATTTATAGTCGATAGTGATCATTTATAGTCAATAGTCATCATTTATAGTCGATAGTGATCATTTATAGTCGATAGTGATCATTTATAGTCGATAGTTATTATTTATAGTCGATAGTTATTATTTATAGTCGATAGTTATTATTTATTTATTATTTATAGTCGATAGTGATCATTTATAGTCGATAGTGATCATTTATAGTCAATAGTCATCATTTATAGTCGATAGTGATCATTTATAGTCGATTAAGATCATTTATAGTCGATAGTGATTATTTATAGTCGATAGTGATCATTTATAGTCGATAGTGATTATTTATAGTCGATAGTGATTATTTATAGTCGATAGTGATCATTTATAGTCGATAGTGATTATTTATAGTCGATAGTTTTATTATCGATAGTTTATTATTTATAGTCGATAGTGATCATTTATAGTCGATAGTGATCATTTATAGTCAATAGTCATCATTTATAGTCGATAGTGATTATTTATAGTCGATAGTGATTATTTATAGTCGATAGTGATCATTTATAGTCGATAGTGATTATTTATAGTCGATAGTGATTATTTATAGTCGATAGTGATCATTTATAGTCGATAGTGATCATTTATAGTCGATAGTGATTATTTATAGTCGATAGTGATTATTTATAGTCGATAGTGATCATTTATAGTCGATAGTGATCATTTATAGTCGATAGTGATCATTTATAGTCGATAGTGATTATTTATAGTCGATAGTGATCATTTATAGTCGATAGTGATCATTTATAGTCGATAGTGATCATTTATAGTCGATAGTGATCATTTATAGTCGATAGTGATCATTTATAGTCGATAGTTATTATTTATAGTCGATAGTGATCATTTATAGTCGATAGTGATCATTTATAGTCGATAGTGATCATTTATAGTCGATAGTGATCATTTATAGTCGATAGTTATTATTTATAGTCGATAGTGATCATTTATAGTCGATAGTGATCATTTATAGTCGATAGTGATCATTTATAGTCAATAGTCATCATTTATAGTCGATAGTGATCATTTATAGTCGATAGTGATTATTTATAGTCGATAGTGATTATTTATAGTCGATAGCTGATTATTTGCAGTGAATAGCTGATCATTTGTAGTCGATATTGATCATTTTATGAACTACAGTTGCAACATAATTATTTGTGACTAGCATCCATTTAATATCTATATTTCACTAGACGTCCATTTCTGTCTTCAAACAGGTTAACTCTACCTTTATATATGGTTCTCGCTTGATTTGCACATTTAGCCCCGCCTTTGTATCACGTGGTCTGGGAACAGAAATGACAGCGTTATTTTCAACAGGTTTGAATGTGACATACTGTGAACTTAAAATGACCTTATCTCGGAATCAAAACGACATTTTCAGCTGCAAATAGTTGCGTTGACCTAGAAATTCGGAGGAGAACGTTCGGTAAACATTTCATATCGCTAAAATGCTGCAATTGGGAGTTGTCAGTGCTTTTTGTGAGGTACCTGAAAGGCGGTTTATTAAGTTTCTTGATACATAGAAAAGATATTGGTGAGTAACCTTGCAGCCGATGCAGACTCCCCCTCCCTCGTAGAGACCGTCTGTGTTGAGACTGAGCCGTTGCTGGGCAACCGTTGCGTTGTAAACGCAGGAGTCAGCATGGCCGAAACAATTACACTCTGCAACGAAAAGCCAATTTATTTAGCACCTCTATAAGACATCTCCTCTCAATCCAAATCTATTCCGAAGAAGAAGAGCAGTCCGTTATTGTTATTTTGCATTTATTAAGCGCCACTATCGAACGGCCGAGCATCAGTCGATGGCGCTGAGCAATTGTGAGTGAAGGACTTGCTCAAGGTCCCTCTACACAGTAACCGTCTCAGGGAAGGAGAATCAAATACGTACTCTTCTACCGGTACTTACATGAATGAGATCTATAATCTACATCGTATACAGAATTTTCAAAACGAGGTATGATGACTCATTTTTTGGATCCAGAGTTTAACGGCAGCTTATGACATCATAGGCCGTTGCCGCCGACAATGTAATCAGAGAACTCATTGTTTTTTTCTCGTGTCCCAACGTTATATAGCATTGGTTGTCACCTTTTTAAAGGTGTCTAACTTAACCGTTTGCTCGAATCCGTATTCTTCGCCTTACAACTTACAAGGCGAGCGCGGACAGGTGGAAAATTATCAGAACTAAGCGCAGTGGTTTCCTTCTCTCAACCAAGTCCAGCGGCTCGGGCTTAGCAAGAATGGCGGTCGCCTGCCTGTTTAAGGCCAAATGTTTCGGATGAACATCATGTGCTTTTAGGCCTCTTTCCTCCCCCTCGGAAGAGCACCCACAATCTCCATTCAAGACCTCATGATTTCAGCGTACCAAGCAAAGACAACCAGAACTACTTATCATGGGATCTATACAGAAACGTTACCGACACTTAGCTCATTCATCATTACCCGCCCCTCCCCCTCATCCTAAACTCACGTATATTATGTAAACATACACATCTATTAGATGGGTGAGAAACCATGGACAAGTCTTGACAAGTAAATAACTGAAGTATGTAAATAAGCAGCGTCTGTGACAACTTGTCTAATTTGAATTAATGATTACATAAATTGTGTAATTCAATCAAATCGGCTACGATGCCCATGCTTATATAGCATTGGTTGACATCGTTTTAAAGGTGTCTAAAGAGAGCGCTTCTTGTGACAACGAAGGCCTTGACGTCGACAGATATTATTGATCAACAGATTGCCATGTTCCCCTATTCGATTATTGAATCTGTTTGTACTCAGTCGGCTGCCGTGTCCTCAGTATATATGCGATCGGTTGACAACGTCTAAAAGCTTGATGTTAAAGACAGCGCCTTAACCATTTGGCTACTGTGTCCAGGGTAAGAATAGGTCGAAGATTAAAAGCGCGAGAAAACAGTTACTTTTCCTATATGCGCTCGCGACTGAAATTAATCGACCTCCTGATACGGCTGGAAGATACTACTTTTCTGCTACTATAGCTAGTAGTCTTAAGTGGTGTTGCTTACTTAAAGTGATGTAATGTCATCGTTGCAACTTCCTGTCAGCGCCACAGCAAAGTCGCGAAAGAGAGAAGAAGCTTATGAACAACATTATTCGAATGAAATTAAATCCGTCAAAAGTCGCAAGTCGTCAATATCCTATCAGAAATAGAATTCAAGAGGAGAAAGCATGGTGAAAACTGATGAAAACACTACACGAAAATGAACTGAAGTGCATCAAAAAGGAGCAAGACGTCCGAACGGCCTTTGTTGCTAAAAGATTTCAGTCGTAAGCATTGCATAAATAAATAGAGAATTATTTTCAAGTTTCTCAACATCCCCTAATCGCACAATACGCAGAAAGTCATCAGTCGATGCCGTGTCATTATACTATGCTTCATCACGTGTCTTGTGACGTGACTGACAAAACCAATTTAATTATGTGGCTTAATGAGGCGGTCTAATGAGGGGGGCGTGGCGCATTAGGATACATTTGGCAATGAGAACGAGACTGAAATTTCGACCTCGTTGGGCGGATATGCTTGGGATACTACTTTTCTGTCTACTATAGTTAGTAGTCTTAAGATGGTGTTGCTTACTTGTAATGTAACCGTAAATTGCGGTTTCTCAACCGGATTGTTGAATAAGGGAAAAAATATATACATCGGCGCTATATCAAACAAGTCCGCAATAGTCGCAATGGTAAAGACACTAGTGTGAGTGTAGTCCTATACGGCTCTGAGACATGGACAATGAGGCAAGAAGACATAAAACGACTGGAGGCCTTTGAGATGGTGGATATGGCGCAGAATGGAGAAAATCAGCTGGGTGGAGCGAAGAACGAATGAGGAAATCTTACAGCTGGTGGGAGAAAGAAGATCACTGATAGGCACTATACGGGGGCGGCAGAAGAAATGGATAGGACACATCTTAGCGGAGCGACACCCTACTAAGAGAGATATCATTGAGGGAAGAATGGAGAGGAAAAGAT
>JACEVL010000492.1:852500-880000 GCA_020284085.1 Aporrectodea caliginosa | reverse complement strand
GCTTTGGAACCTAAACCGCCGCAGCTTTTTTCCTTCCGGAAAAACTCATGGAAAGCGTCTGGGAAAATCTTTACCATCTGCCGGAAGACTATAAGCTATCGGTGGCAAAAAAGCCACAGATCTGCCCAATGAGCGCTGGGAATTGGAATAGGTAAATAGGAATAGGTAAATAGGAATAGGTAAATAGGAATAGGTAAATAGGTAAATAGGAACAGGTAAATAGGAATAGGTAAATAGGAAAAGGTAAATAGGAATAGGTAAATAGGAATTGGACCAGATAAAGAATAGCAATTTGGCATAGGTAAATAAGAAAAGGAGTGAGTAAACAGACATAGGAATTGAAATAGGAAGATAGGTAACGGAATTGAAATAGATAAATAGGAATAGAAGCAGGTAAATCGGAATTGAAATCGCTAACACAGAATTGGAAATGAGAATAAGTAAGTAGGAATAGGACTTGAAATAGGTCGATATGAATATGAATAGGTAAACAGGAATTGTAGTAGATAAAATGAATATGAATAGGTAATTTGGAACAGAAGTGTGAACTGCTAAACATAGGAATATAACATAGGAATACGAAATAGGAATAAAGTATAGGAACTTAACAGAATATAAATGACATAACTGTCCATCAGTTCTTGTCTCAGACTCCGATCAATCTTTAGCACATAACTCATTTCCTTCCTAAAACAGACTGTGACAGATTGTTGACACAATTTGTCTCTTTGCACAAAACCCCAACCGATTCTTAGCGCATATATCTCTTGTTTCTTAAAACACAAATTGATAGCCTCTCAACACACAAACTCATTCGTTCCTCCTCGTCAACTAAACCTTTTCCGAAACCTCTGATAAGAAGCGATTGATAAGAATGAAACAAGAAGAACCGACAAACCCTGTCAGTATCCTACACCCATGCATGCCAAAACCTGACGGGATTTTCCGACGCACGGTGTAAGCGGAAGCCGCGTCGAAGTTTCGCTATGCTGCCTTAGGGAAGACTGTAAATACTAGAACGAGATAATTTACAACTGGAGCCGATAAAAACGTCTGACTGCTGTTTGAAGAGCGGCATCCAAACGAACTATAGACACATTCAAACTCATACCTAGACCAAAAAGCTCACTTGGCTAGCATTTGTATGTATGCAACATATGTGTGTATGCATATGTGTGTATGTATACATGTACATACATGCCTTAATTTCGTTGTCTCAAGGCCTCTTTCTTTTCTCTGGGTCTCTCGCACTGTGGGCACCCCTTATTGGCGTGAACTGCGAGAGGCGCTATATAAATTTATAGATACAATACAATGCATGTATGTATGTAGGCATGAATGTATGTATCTATATGCTTGCATGTATGTATGTACGCATGCATATGTGCATGCATGTATGTATGTATGAGTGTATGCTTGTATGTATGCGTAATGTATCTGCGTATACCTATCTAGCCTGCCTGGTAAAGAGCCCTGTAAGACTCTCACAAGTGCGTTTAACACGGCGAATCGGCGATCATCTAACAGATTAAAGAGGCGAGTCTTGAAGATATCTCTCGATCCGAGTTTCCTGAGAATGCAGAGAGAAACGGACAGTGAAGTCCAAAGCTTTGGTCCTGCAGCCACCAAGACTGCCCCACATTCCGACACCAGTCCAGGCAAAGTACTGGTTAAAACGTATACTAAGAACTGCCCAAAACCTCACCAAGAGCCTCTTTTCTCTCCACAAACCTTTCACCTATTGACCTCCTACAATACAATAGTCGTTTACCTCTTGACCTGACCTCTTGACCTGACCTCTTGACCTAACCTCTCTCGCTGCTTCAATTATTCTAAACACCACCGCAGCCGTCTCACGCTCTACCCGACTGATCCTTGGAGTCTCACCCTACCTGCCTATCGATTTTGCTTTGACTGAGCGCTTGGTTCCTATGACTTATATAGCTTCCGTTGAGCACTGATTGTTTTAAAACTTTCGCCTTTTAACCGGGAGAGTATACTTGGCTGGAGCGTCCTTCGCTGAGACGGTTACGGTGTAGGAACCTTGAGTAAGTCTGTAACTCACCATTGGTTAGAGCGGTCGCCTTCAACACCTTTAAAACGGTGTCCACCGTTCCTATATAAAGCTGGGATTCAACAGCGGATTAATAACACGACGTTACCGTTTGCTTCTCGACACCTTTATTAGAGGGGTTTTGAATCTATATAAACAGTGGAACACTATGCGATTGGCATATATATTTGAAAAATTGCTGTAATATGCCCAACTAACTCCGCCACTTCTTGTACAATGACAGTACCAGCCCCAAGCCTGGAGTTAGGAGCACTACGCTTACGATTTTGTCATCAGTGTCATTAAACTGAAACTATGACTATACGATTAGTCTGAGCGCTTTTCAACACCTTTTAAACGGTGTCAACCGATGTTATATAAGAGTAGGACACAATACGCGATTAATATTTGCGTAGTTGGTTCACTTTTTCCATTCGGACATATTAGCTCCGCCACTGTTCGCTTTCTGACAGTGCCAGTCCCAAGCCTGGATAAAGGAGGAGGGCGACGGCCGCGACGCTAATGGTCTTTGTTACTACACAGCTAGTCGTTAAACAGGAATACCTACCTATACGCGATTAATTTATTCAGGACACGTATAGGAATATAGGTCCTGAGTGGCCGAGTGGGTTGGTAGCCCGCTCTCCACGCCGGCGGCCCGGGTTCGATTTTTTGTCCAAGTGTACGGACTGAATATATGCACGATGCACACCTTTTAAACGCTTACCGTCGCTTCTATATTAATTCTCAACCGCGTTTAATCGGCGGAACTTTAGAGCTGTAATATGCCAAAACTAATCTTTGCCGGCGGCAACGGCCAATGTTGTCATAAGCTGCGTTAAACTGGGAAACCAAACCTAATCGGCGGAATGCATGCAAATTGTGATTGGCCGATAGAATTCCGACGTGAACAGCAATGACAGCTACGATAGTTGCTAACATAAAGTAGAACAGTAACGTAACGTAGTACTAGCATTGACATTTTGTGTATTGATTAAAGTAAATGTAGGTCATGCAGACCTGCACGCTTTCATATATATAGTGACCGTATGGTCTCGACCCTGATCATTTCTCAATGAATTGATCGGGTGAGATCCCTCATCACCGCTGTCCATTTATGTCCCAGAGGTCCTGAGTGGCCGAGTGGGTTGGTAGCCCGCTCGCCACGCCGGCGGCCCGGGTTCGATTCCCGGTCGGTCGGTTTATCAGAGATTAATTTCTCGGATCTTTACTGCGGGTGGCTCTCGGTCGCAATATAAACGTGGAGTACAATACAATACAACACAACACAATACATCTGGGGCGCGGTGGTGTAGGGGTATGTTCGGTGCCTTGCAGCTGGAGGGTTGCGGGTTCGAATCCACCTCAAAAACCGCCGCGTAAGGACCCTGGGCAAGTCAATTGCTCATGCGCTTCGGCGTGAAACTCCGATTCAGCGTCCGCGCAGTAGTCGGGAGCGCCTCTGAATAGGAATCTGGTAGGGGCGCTATAACAAGTGTTCAAATACAATACAATACAATGCTCTATCTCTTAGACACCTTTATTTGAGAGGATTTGAACGTATATAAGTAGATGGACAGTTTGCACACTGAATTAATGCTATCGGTTAACTCCGCCACTGTTCTTACTCGCAGTGCCAGTCCCAAGCCTGGATGAAGGAGGAGGGCAACGCTATAATGGTCTTTGTTACTACACAGTGTCGTTAAACTGAAACTACAACAACTTATACTATTGGTTAAAGTGCTCACCTTGAACGTATATACTTGTGACGTATATAGGTATATACTTGTGACGTCGTGAGTATGGGTTCGAGCTTCCTTCCGTGATCGGTTACTGTGTAGGGACGTTGACCGAGTCCTTCACTCACAATTGGTTAGCGCTATAGTATAGATAGTGACGCTTAAAAAATGCGTAATGATAATAATATTAGGCTTATGAGTATGAGAGACCAGGGCCCTAAGAACCATGTTGCAAGTGGGGCACAACAACTTATGTTACAAAGAAGCGTTTGATCTTTCCAGACGTGTGTCTTATGAGGGAAGTACTCAATGACGATGGACAATAACATCAATGACACCATAATAATATTATGGTGCCATTGGAATTATTGTGTCATAGATTATCATGATAATATCAATGATACCATAATATTAATGATACCATAATATTAATGATACCATAATATCAATGATGCCACAATATTATTATCATTAATATAATTTGTTGTCGTCATCGTCATCGTCATCACCAGTAGAAATATTTTCAATACGCGCAAGTTCACACATACATTGAAATACCATTGCATTGCAATTTAAATGTACTTACGATCAACTGCTGCGAGGGACCTTCGACTCCTGGACGACCATTCACCAGAGATATGTGAATCTAAGGATATGCAAAAAGACGACATTGATTGTGTAATGTAATCTAATGGAGTGTAATCTACTGTAATCGAATAGCATGTAATCTAATGTAATCTAATAGAATGTAATCTACTGTAATCGAATGGAATGTAATCTAATGTAATGTAATCTAGTGGAATGTAATATAATGGAATGTAATCGAATGGAATGCAATCTAATGTAATGTAATCTAGTGGAATGTAATATAATCCAATGGAATGTAATCTAATGGAATGTAATCTTCTGGAATGTAACCTAATGTAATGGGATGTAATTTAGTGGAATCTTATCTAATGTAATGTAATCTAATGGAATGTAATCTAATGGAATGTAATCTAATGGAATGTAACCTAATGTAATGGGATGTAATTTAGTGGAATCTTATCTAATGTAATGTAATCTAATGGAATGTAATCTAATGGAATGAACGCTCAGTGTACTCATTATAACCGAGCTGACTATAGGGGTACAGATGGAGCAGAAATCTCCAAATTTCTGCCTTGGCGGGGATTTGAACCCCGGACCTCTCGGCTGACAGTCCAGCATGCTCACCACTACACTATCGATCACCCCAATTAATATTAGCTCTGACGAAAACGGCTCACATCAAAATCACAAATTAGTACAGACATATTCGACAGCATTCATTTGGCGCCCCTATACAATGATAATAACCATAAATAGTTAATTTAATCGTCCAGCGGATACTTTCCCAGCGGAGGAACTGCGGTTAAATCGCAGATCTCAGTGCATAGTAATTTGGGAGATAATTACTAATTACCCGGCGGTAGGGAGATCAATGAAGGCAATTAGCAACCACAAGTATTTGAAGCATAATTGGCATATACGGGTGGGTTGCTGTTTAACGATGCTTTGTCATGGCGAAGATGATTAGCGTTGCCCTCCTCGTTTGGACTTACAGTAATTATTTGGCAATGTTCGTTGGGGTGGCGAGATGCCCCAGAACCAACCAACCCCCAACGCTCCCTCCTCTGCTGCAGTTGTTGTCTGTGAGTCGATGAATGATTCTGATCTCTGGTCAATGAGTCACTTTACTCACGAGTCGTGCCACCTGAGAGTTCCTCAACTCAGTACTCACTCGATTCGTGAGTTAGTCGACTCAAGAGTTGCTTGACTTAAGACTGTTGGCTAATGAATGAGAAGTGGAGAACGAGGAGGAGGAGGAGGAGGAGGAGGAGGAGGTGCAATAATCCCAGAAGGAGGAGAAAGAGGGGGAAGAGGAGGAAGAGGACGAAGAGGAGGAGGTTGAGGACGAAGAGAAAGTAGGAGGAAGAGGACGAACTCCGACGAAGAGGGCGAGGAAGAGGAGGAGGACGAAGAGGAGAAGGAAGAGGACGCAGAGGACAAATTGGAGGACGACGAAGAGGAGGAGGAAGAAGAGGAGGAGGAAGAGGTGGAGAAGAAGCTGCAGAGATGAAGAACAAACGAGAGGAAGATGAAGAGGAACCGCAGTATAGAAGCCCCAGAAAGACGCAGGTAGGATCAGAGAGTGATAGCAGCAGACGGAGAAGCACGCGGAGAAGGATGGGAGGAGGAGGATGGTAAGACCGTAAGAGGGAATGCGAGAGAACGGGTGGACGGAACAGGAATAACTGACCGCGGAATAGGCATATTACCGAAAATAGTCCATCACTCGGGGTGGTGTTAAGGGACATCAATAGACAGGGGTGGGGTTAAGAGGCATCACTCGGGGTGGGGGTCGATGGGTAGCCCCTGGCATCGTTACAACATGAAGCAGAGGGACGGACTGAAATAACGAGATCCCTCCTCTTCTCAGCTAATCGAATCCAGAAAGGATCAGTCAAGGCGGACCGGGTGGATTAATTGAGTCCAGCTCAGCAGTCGAATGATAACTGAAAAGCGACCCTCAGGGTCAACACACAAAGGGACGTAATAACCCCCTGTGACGCTTCCATGGTGTCCCCTTGGACGCATTCCAATCGCTATTCCTATCTGCAGGGCTCTTCAGGTGTAAGGCATGGTAGGGTTGACAGGGTAGGGTAGGCTATGGTAGGCTAGGGTAAGGCAAGGTAGTGTAGGTTATGGTAGGGTATAAAGGAGTTTTATATAACGCGGCCGGGGCGGGCGACCCTCAGGGTCCCAGCCAAAGCCGCGCAGTGTTTCCGTTAACGCCCAAATGGCCGTTTTTACGTCCGTGAAAAACGTCCAAAACGTCCAAATTTTTCAGTGTGATAGCCGAAAGCAATGAGCTACGTCCAAACACATTCTAGGTCAGGGTGTAAATACGTCCTCTTTCTGGACTCTAACGGAAACATTAACGCCCCTTCAAGGTAATCTACTCAGAAGCGGGTAGGGTATACGGCAGGGTAGGGTATTAAAGAGTTTAGGGCAGGGTGGGGTATTAATTATTAAAGCGTTTTATACATACATACATACATACATACATACATACATACATACATACATACCTACATACATACATACATACATACATACATACATACATAGTTACATACATACATACACACATAGAGATACTTAAAGTGTCTCTAGATAGGTACAGACGTATAAACATCCATTCTGGGCTGCAATACTTTTCCGTTTAAATGTAAAACCTGTATACGTGTTCTTTTCGTTCGTTTCTTCTTTTCTGAAAGTCGACTCCAATAAACATTCGTTTGGTCTTTGCCGACGAAGACGTAGGGAACATGACAGGGAACTCTTCGCCTGGCATCACATTCCCATCCTGTTTACACTTCGGCCGGGAAGGACCCGGAAGGTTTATCGGTGTGGGGTGGTTTATCGGAAGTTGACCGTTTACGCGTCTAGAACATTCTAATCTATATATCTCTTTCTCCGGTCGAATTAAACGATGTTTGTATACATCAAGTTCGCTTGAGATAGTCGCAATATGGAAAATCAACTTTTGAATGGCGCTGTATTAAGTATCTTGATATATTGTATTGTATTCAAACATTTATAAAGCGCCTCTCATAGGGTGAACCATTCACAGGCGCTCCCAGTGCGCAAGGCCAAAGAGAAGCAAAAGGTTTTGAGAAAAGCAAAGGTGGAAGAGAGGTTACTAGCTAGAATTCGAGAGCGAGATGGAGATAGCGCATTCCAATACCAGTACCAAAATACCAATACCAGTACCAAAATACCAGTAGTAATACCAATACTAAATCTGATCAGTACTAATATCAGTACCAATATACCAGTACTAATATCAATACTAATACCGGTGCCACTACCAGTTCTAATATAATGTATAACAGTACTGATGCCAGTACTAAGCCAATATTAAACATGCAAGACCATGCAGAAGATCCTCTTGGAAAGACAGTGTATACCTCTCCGTTCTCGAGGGGGTCCAGCTGGGAGAATGCCGCGGTACAGATGACGTCGTCGTCTCTTTTGAACCTCGGAACCCCCGTCGTTGGTCGGATCCCGTACGTGTTCCAGCAGTCGCTGTTCGTCATGGCAAAGTACTGCCAGGGCTGGAAGTGGACTCCATCCAACGATCGGTCGAGGATCCAGTTGCCCGGCCGAGGAGAATTGGCCGCCTTCACTATCACATAGGCCACCTGGTAGATCTACAAACAGACAGGACAGAAGAGGCCGTAAAAACGGTAAAATATCATAAAATCCATTGTATTTTGTGGAATAACAATAGACTGGTATTGTTGTTCATGCGAGACACGGTAATATCATGGCGCTATGGTGGCAATTGGTGCGACAGGTAGCGGGATGGATAGAGCGCTCGGCAATAGCAATAGTTGCGTGCGTGCGTTCGTATTCTTGTTCAGGTGAGACGTTAAATGTAAATGTGTGAGAATGCGTGCGTGTGCCTGCAGTCGAACGATGTGCAGCTCTATGTGTTGTAAGGAATGTGTGTGTGTGCTGCTAATTTATGCAGCTCTAAGCGAGTGCGCTTTGCGTATGGAGTGTACGTGTCCTTCGTGTGTGTGTGTGTGTGTTAACCGTGTGTGAAAAAACTGTTATAGTGTTGCTAGTTTGTTGTAAATTTATGCAGCTCTAAGCTTTAAACTTTAAAGTATACAGCACTTTAAAAATATATCTAGAGTTTACGACGACAAGTCCATTAGAGAAGTTAAGTCAAGTTCCGGCAAGTCAGGTCAGAGAGAAACGAGAAATGAAGATACACAGAGGGTTATAAGTTAACTGAAACGCATGAATTGATGTCACAACTCCCCCAACCCCGGCTCTTGATGCGTCTTAGTCACCACCAACAACAACAAGGCCACCCACAGTACCGCCACTGTCATCATCACCGTCCCATCACCAACATCACCAAAACATATCCTCTGTGTTTTCTTTTCTTGGGCAACCGCAAACACCCGGAAACAAACACAATGCCATGCAATCAACCACACACCGCTCTAAGCTGCCTGTCCGCCTGCCTGTCTGTCTCGTTGTCTTCCTACTTATCTGCCTGCCTGTTTATTCATCCCATGGCCTGCTGTTTGCGTGCCCCTCTAATCTGTATGTCTATATGCCTGTCCTTCTGTCTGCCTGTCTATCTGGCTTCATGTCCGCCTGCCTGTCCGTCCGTCCGTCTGTCTGTCTCCCTGTCCGTCTTTGTCCGTCTGCCTGTCCGCCCGTCTGTCTGTCTCCCTGTCCGTCCGTCTGTCTGCCTGTCTGTCTCCCTGTCTGTCTCCCTGTCTGCGTGCTTGTCTGTCTATCTGTCTTGCTGTCCGTCTGTCATCTGTCTCCCTGTCCGTCTGTCTGTTTGTCTGTCTGTCTGCCTGTCTGTCTCCCTGTCTGCGTGCTTGTCTGTCCATCTGTCTTGCTGTCCGTCTGTCTGTCTGTCTGTCCGTCTGTCTGTCTGCCTGTCCGTCTGTCTGCCTGTCTCTCTGTCCGTCTGTTTGGCTCCTTTCAGTCCGTCCTTTGGTCTTGGTGGGTGGTGGCTGAGTCCGTAGTCAGATGACGCTGCTGAGGCATAAATCAGGGCGTACTTACAACCTGTTCTGGCATTCTGCAATTTACCCTCTTCCCAGGCAGACAGTGCATCCATGGGGCATGGTGGCCGATTGGTTAGGACGCTCGGTCTGCAACGCTGAGAGTACGGGTTCAAACCTCCATTCAGGCGGTCACTGTGTATATATAGGGATCTTGAGCAAGTCCTTTACTCACAGTTGCTCAGTGCCATCGATGTTATTCCTATGGTCGCGCGTGAAATTCTGAACTTTGGAAGGAGGGCAATATCAAAATGCAGTTGTATTGCATTGCATTGCATATTGTATTGTTTTTGGTATTGCACTGCATTGATTTTGTGCGTTCATAAACTCAATAATTAGCAAACACGTCATCATAGAGGGGTCAGCTGCTGTCCCAGAAGGACTCATACTCCATGAACTATTCGAGACCAACTTGGATTGGATCCACAGTTTAACGGCAGCTTATGACAACATAGGCCGTTGCCGTCGACAAAGATTATTTCTGGCATATTACAACTATTCAAGGTCCACTATTTAAGTCCACTTTTGCCGTACTCGGGTGGTGCCAGTCGCAAACCTGGATAATGGAGTAGGGTTACGCTAATAATCTTTGCTATGACACAGCGTCATTAAATGACAACCATCTACCCAGCATTAACCATCATTCTCAGCGCCAGGTGGCGAGTAACCACAACATCGCGAATCGCGATAAAATACCAAATCATGAATGCCAGAGAGACAGAGACAGAGACAGACAGACAGACAGGCAGACAGAGACAGACACACAAACAGAGAAAACTGTAATTATAATTAGTACCGCCGTAATTGTCTAATGCACAAGGCATCAACCTACCGCGCACCAAAACCAATCCAGAATATCGTAGACAGACAGAGACAGATACACAGACAGATACAGACAGACAGAGACAGAGACAGAACAGACAGACAGAGACAGACACATACAGACAGACAGAGACAGACAGACAGATAGAGACAGACAGACACAGAAACAGACAGACAGAGACAGACGTCAATACCACTAAAGATTAACTGACCATGACCGATCGTCAGTTGTGTCGGGACATAAACATCTGGCCAATTCTTCCGATGTCCCCCACCCTTCCCCACAAGTGTCCAGTCTACCCACAACCCTCACCCCATCCCAGCAGAAACCATTCAGTCCATTAAGTCTCAGTTGGTGATGCTCCGTTCAAGGAACGACGCCAAGCAGCAAGACCAACGATATCTTCATATCTCCCTGACCATCATTTAACGCCGACACCGTCCGCACTCTGGTAGTGCAAGTCCCAAGACCCGATAAAGGAGGAGGGCGACGTCATCTTTGTTATAACACGGGCGTCGTGAAACAGCAACTAACTGATTAATTAAGTATAAAATTACCTAACTAACTAACTAACTTATTAACTAACTTATTAACTAGAATTAAGTGAATGAGTAAGTAAATAAACTTGTAACTAACTAAGTAATTAGGTAAGTAACTAACTAAGTAAGTAACTAAGTAAGTAATTAAGTAACTAACTAACTAAATAACTAAGTAAGTAATTAAGCAAGTAACTAAGTAAGTAAGTAACTAAGTAACTAACTACGTAAGTAACAGAGTGAGTAAGTAAGTAAGTAAGGAACTAAGTAAGTAAGTAACTATGTAAGTAAATTAGTAGGCCTAACAAAGTAAGTAAATAAGTAACTGAGTAAGTAAGTATTAACTAACTGACTAAATTAACTAACCCTGGCTACTCCAATCGTTTCTCCACTGGGACTTTCTAAGTGCGATTGATGGAAGCAATCCCTCCCTCTCTCCATCCCAATTCCAGTTGCTCGAATTCCAGGAGAAAAACCAGAAATCCCTTTCGAGGTCTAGACGAAAACTTTACTATCTAACCTAGTGAACACTGGCCTCCATTGTCTTTAATCTCTGCTGTGTTCCTTTGTTTGTCTATATGTCTGTCTGCTGTCAATCAATAGCCTCTCTGTCTGTCTATCTCTCTGCCTGTATATATGCATGCATATTTATGTGTATGTAGTTTGCGTGTCTGCCTGTCTGTCTGTATATGTAAGTGCATACATACATTGTATTGTATTGTATTTGAACACTTGTTATAGCGCCCCTACCAGATTTCCCATTCAGAGGCGCTCCCGACTACTGCTGTAGTCGGAGTTTCACGCCGAAGCGCATGAGCAATTGCGAGTGAAGGACTTGCCCAGGGTCCCTACGCGGCGGCTTTGAGGTGGATTCGAACCCGCAACCCTCCAGCTGCAAGGCACCGAACATACCCCTAAACCACCGCGCCCCAGTGGTATTGTAATGTGTTGTATTGTATTGTATTGTACTCCACGTTTATATTGCGACCGAGCCACCCGCAGTAAAGATCCGAGAAATTAATCTCTGATAAACCGACCGGGAATCGAACCCGGGGCATACATACATACATACTTATATACATAAATACACACATACATGCATGAATTGATGTATGTATGTACGCATGCATTTATGTATGCATGAATGCATGTCTGTCTGTCTGTCTGTCTGGGTGTCTGCCTGTCTGTCGGTCTGTGTATGTCTGCCTCTATATGTCCGCCTGCCTTTCCATATGTTTACCTACATGTGCCACTCGGCCGCAATGAATCGGTAAATAAATACATCGGGTCATGTGATGCAATGATCGGTAATACCTGTTATCAGCAACATCATTAAACGCCAACACTTGCCAATAACACGGCTAATGGCTCTGGTCGGCAAACATTCCCACACTCTGCCATCACCCACCAGGGCCACCACCCTCCTTCGCCCACCAGACCCGGACGTCTCCCCCATTCCCTCCCCTGCTTGCTGCCCAAGGAATTAATTAACGTCCCTTTGACCAAGTAATACCTCCAATCACCCAACGTCCACACGGAAATATGAATACTGGATGCGATCAACGTCTGCTCTGAGTACGCTCAGAGCATACTTCGAACGACTTAAAATGTAAATGTAACCGTTTTTCTATAGCGACCGTATATGACCACGACCCTCCTCATTTTTCAATGAATTGATCAGGTCCGATCATTTACCACTGCTTAACCTTGTCAAACATAATATGGCTAACATTTTGTCTCTTTAAACGAAGAATGCGAGACTGTACTTGCTGAGGGTGTGAAGTCCGTACACAATACAATACAACAATAATTTGATGATGCCCTCCTTACAAGGTTCAGAAGTGCACATTATTTCCGGGCAACCTTTAAGAGTCAAAAGTAGACTGGAAGAGGTCAGTTTTCAGTTCAGAGCGAAAGATAGTCTCTCGGTATATACGAGAGTTGCGAGCATGAGGAGGCAGAGAGAGTTCCAGATGGAGGGACCGGTAACAGTGAATGAACGCCGGCCAAAGACAAGACGTTTACCATAAAGAACATACTTTCCAGCACAGCTGATTGAAGACAAAAGCGGCCTTTGGCAGAGTTCCAAGGCGTGACCATATAGATTATAGAAGGTAAGTAGGATGGCAGATGATTTCCACCTGCTTTGTACACGAGGAGTGCCTGCATACCTGAAGCGGATACGCTCACAGACATGACGCGAGTTTAGAAAACCGTTGAAACGAAGAGCATATGTGATTATGGCCTGGGTAAAAGTAACTGTCTCAGGGGACGAGATTCGAACCCGTACTCTTCGCGTTACAATCGGATCGCTCTACCCATTCGGCTATAGTATACCGTGGTCCAGCTGTGGGAAGGCGTGCTCCAGCTGGAACTGCCTCTGGGGCTTCCTTCAAAGCAGACGATATAATTAGAGGTTTCTCGAAGACCGTTTGTTTTCTTAGCTGCAACTTTAGACTCACTTCGGTGTCGACAAAAACAGCGAAAAGTATCAGAAACCTAGAATGAGTGAGTGAGAGACATACAGACAGACAGACAGAGATGGACAAACAGATTGACAGAGACACATAGAGAAACAAACAAACAAAGACAAATAGACAGAGACAGACAGACACACAGAGAGAGCAACACACACACACACACAGACAGACACACACAGACAGAGACAGACAGACACAGAGACAGATAGACACAGAGACAGATAGACACAGAGACAGTCACAGACAGACACACACAGGGAGACATAGACAGATAGTCACGGAGAGGCACACACAGAGACAGAATCAATCAATCAATCAATCAGAATTTATATATAGCGCCCCTTCAAGATCCCTGAATCACAAACACCTGCTCATTAGAAAGATTACGGCAATATGTCTGAACTCATATCAAACAGCAACATGCAGTGGTATACAGTGCATGATACCATACAAAAATACAAACATATACCATATACAATACAAATGCAATACAAAACGAATGCAATACAATGACATGCCCAGGGTCCGCCGCGTAGAGGGACCCTGAGGCACAATTGCTCATGCGCTTGAGGTGAAACTCCGATTCAGTGTCCGCGCTGTATAGTCGGGAGCGCCTCTGAGTAGAAATCTTGAAGGGCACTATAACAAGTGACCCTAATAAATAAATAAATAAATAAATAAATAAATAAATAAATAAATAAATAAATAAATAAATAAATAAAAATAAATAAATAAATAAATAAATAAATAAATAAATAAATAAATAAATAAATAAATAAATAAATAAATAAATAAATAAATAAATAAATAAATAAATAAATAAATAAATAAATAAATAAATAAATAAATAAATAAATAAAATGCAATACAGTACCTGTTTAAGATCAAGGGTGATCGTAACCCAGTTGTAGTTCCACCCGTTTGCAATCGTGGGGCTCTGCCACCACTTGTGGGTTCCATCAATGGCGTTGCTGATGGGGTGAGCGTCCCCTTGCCCCTCCCGATGGGTGGCATTCAAGAGGCAGATGCCGCACTGGATCCGATCCAATGGACGTCGCTTAACGTGTTCCACTAGCTTACAGAACTGTTCCGATCCGTTCTCTCCACAGGTGGCGTTCGCTGAGATCTGCGCCATTGTAGCCAGGTTGAAGACGCTCGGAAAGAGACCTACAATCAATTCAACAATGTTCTTCTGTACAATAATTATGTAATCTATGGCAAAGGAATGCAATGGAAGTATGTATTGTGACAATTAATATAATATATACAAAAATGCATACACATACATACATATGTACATACATGAATACACATACATAAGTATACTTATGTATATACATAATTTGCTTGTATATATAAATTTGTTTGTTTTTGTTTGAATGTATTAATCTTGCCATGTACAGTGCTGTGTGTTTGCTAGTGCTTCTCAATAAAGAATATTCTTACTTACTTACTTACTTACTATGTAGATACATACGTACCTTCATCATCATCCGATTATCGGTTTTGAAAACGATTATCGGTTTTCATTATTGACAAAACGATTATCGAATTCTGCCTCTTATATATAAAACGGAGACTTCCACAGCCAACGAGGTAATAGTAGAACCCCCACAGCGACGTATTATTGCCTCTGATATATAAAACGGAGTCTTCCACAGCCAACGAGGTAATAGTAGAACCCCACAGCGACGTATTATTGCCTCATATATAATGAATATATAAAGCTGTGGGCTCCACAGCCCGAGGTAATAGTAGAACCCCATACGTGTATGTACGTTACAGTACGGTACGTAGCGATTAACGGTTTTCAGTTTGGGAAGATAATCGGCTTGCATTATATGATAATAATTATATTAATTTTTTATGAAGGCCAATGAAAAACGATAATCGGTTTAAAATCGGATTTCTAAAACCGATAATCGGTTTGCCAAAACCCGATATTAACAACCCTAGTACATACATACAAACATGCATACTAACATGCATACATACCTACATAAGTAAAACATACATGCAAGCATACATACAGAAATACATGCGTACATACTGTCTGTCCGATAGCGCATTGGATAACACGTTGGCCCGAGAGGTACCGAGTTCGAGTCCCATAGGGCGGATATGCTTTGTAGGCTGCCATTAGCGCCGTTGTATTGCAGGATGTCTGTTCTGTTAGTAGTTAAGATTGTTTCAATTGCATAACATGTAAATGTACAGCGCAGTGCGTTTGTCAGGCACTTAATAAAGAAAAGATTATTATTATTATTATAAAAAGGATTAAGAGCGTGTCTTACATAGTACTAGAAGCGTATTGTAATTTAGCATGCAACTCCCCCCTCCCCCACAAGTGAAAGGAATGTTGTATCTGGACCAAGTGTGTTGTCACACGGGACAGGGAAGAAGGATCAAAGGGTCGTTGGGAAGATCAAAGGAACCCTCCAGAAGAGAAAAAACTCAAAACAGAACAAGGTCTCATAGCCAACGAAGATGCCTATGGGGCTGTATTTGGAAGAGAGCCTTCTTAACCCAAGGACTCCTGCATAGTACGGTGATTATCATTCAGAGGTTGGCTCTTAACACGAAACCCCTTCTCACACAACCAACGAAGATGCCATAGGGCTGTATTCAGAAGAGCCCTACTAACCCATGGACTCATCTATAGTAGGGTTGTTATTATTATTACACAGAGGACCCCGCTTAACCTCGAACCCCTTCTCACCATCTCTATTCCTCCACTCATCTCTCCTCTAAATGCCGCCTTCTTTGCTTGCCTACCAGCATGCCTTTCCGTCTATCTGTCTGTCTGTTTGTCTGCCTGTGTGCCTGCCAACTGTCCCTCTGTATGTTCGTTTTCATGCATCTTTGTCTGTGTGTCTGCCTGTATCTGTCTGCTTGCCAACATGCCAGGCTGTCTGCGTTTGTGTGTATATCTGTCTGTCTATCTATCTGTCTGTGTGTCTGTCTGGACTTGTCTGTTTGTCTGGACTTTGTCTGTCTGTCTGTCTGTCTGTCCGTCTGTCTATCTGCCTGCCTACCTGTCTGTCTGTCTGCCTGTCTGCTTGTCCTACTTCTCCTCCTCCTCCTCCTCCTCCTCCTCCTCCTCCTCTGCCTGTCTGTCTGTCTTCCTGTCTTCCTGTCTGTCTACCTGCCTCTGTCTGTCTGTCCGTCCGTCCGTCTGTCTGTGTCTGTCTGTCTGGACTTGTGACACCGAAATAGACACCACCCGGCAATTGGTAGGTGCTGACAGAATTACCTCATCTCTCCACTCCATATGGAATTAGGATGAGTAACAACATCCACGATGAGACAGACACCACAGCCACAACCACCACATACCACAGTGAATCAACAACAACCTCTGTGGACCAAGGACGCATAAACAACAGAACTAGCAACAGAATGCCAACAGAGTAATATGCCTTCCTTCTAATCCTCCTATTCCTCTTCCCACTCCTCCTCTTCCCACTGCATCTTCCTCTCTGTCCCTCGTTGCATCTTCCTCTCCTCCTCGTTCTCCTCCTTCTTGTCTTCTTCCTCCTCTCCTTACATCCTCCTCCTTCTCCTCCTTCTACCATCATCACCATTCCACTCCTGCGCCACCACACGACCACCATCATCTTCCACCTCACTGCTGCCCATCGGCTTGACCTCCCCGGATTTTGACCTCACCGAAACGAACAGAGGAGTCCTTGATTTGATATAGCGCCGGTGAATAAGCTGGTCTCCCCTGACGTGGCTGCATTTGGGAAGTACCATCATCAACATCACCATCTCAATCTCCTCCTCCTCTTTCTCCTCCTCCTCCTCTTTCTCCTCCTTCTTCTCCTCCTCCTCCTCCTCCTCCTCTTCCCATTACATTTGGAATGCACCATCATCATCATCTTCTTCCTCCTCCTCCTCCTCCTCCTCATCATCATCATCATCATCATTGTTATCATCATATCATCATCACATCATCACCACCACCACCACCACAATCATCACCACCACCCCAACCATCATCATCATCCGCATAATTTCCTGCAATCAGCCATTTAGAGGCAATGGCTGGGAATAAATGATCTTCATTGTCCTCGGTCATTTGTCATTGAAGTCCATTGCTCCTCTCAGTGTTAGTCCAAGTGATGTTATGTCCTCATTTATATAAAATTATCTGTCCAGCGTAGTCTTCGTCTTTCTTTGGGAAATGGGAACACATTATAACAGTCCTCAAACAGAGTCTACGGTGGCGAAGAACGGCCGATCACACGCTATCAAGTCTTCAACGACCATGAAAAATTATGCACTGTTGGAAACACACCACACCACCTATCTGCCTCCGTATCTCTATCTTCCCTGCCCTTCCTTCCCTCCATTCCCTCCATTCCTCCCTACTGACCGACCGACTAGTAGCAGATGAAGAGCTATCGAGCGACCTATCGACGTCTAAAGCAAGAGGTGCCATTACGAGCAAGTGCTCCGTCTTCTACGGGTCAGCGCCAAGTGCAGCATCACGATTAAGACCAGCAGCAGCAGCAGCAACAGCAACAGCAACAGCAACAGCTGTAGTGGCCATTTGTTATGTATCAAAGCTGACGTCTCTTATCAAGTTGATTCCGTACAGTAACATCTCGGTCAGATTCGATAAAAGGCGCTGAACATTCATTCATTCATTTATTCGTTCATTCGTTCAGTTCATTCATTCATTCATTCATTCATTCATTCATTCGTTCGTTCGTTCGTTCAAGTATTTATATAGCGCCTCTTCAAACTACTCAGAGGTGCTCCTGACTCCAGCACGGTCAAAAAGAACAGTTTTCAAGCGCTTATAGAATGTGTCAGAGAGTGACCTAGGGAACAGGCGCAGCTCAAGAGGAAGGCCATTCCATACCACCGGGCCTACCACAGAAAAAGCACAACTTTGCATGATATGAGGTTTTTTATATATATATATATATATATATATATATATATATATATATATATATATATATATATATATATATATATCGTGCATCATGCAAAAAGCTTTTGTCTTCAGTGATATATATATATATATATATATATATATATGTGTATATATACATATAAACGTGCTATATAAGTATTCAAATGTGCTGTAGTAAGTTTCTGCATATACACCCATCATATACATGTTTTCCTACTCGCACCGCCGGTCACTCTCGTGAATCTAATTCCGTCGTCTGTCGTGCCTTTCAATTTCAATCCGTATCCGATCAGATATCACGAAAGTCATTTCGTAAGTCTCCAATTTCTACTCAATTTATGCACGGTCCCACCCAACCACAGATCGACCCCCAACTTCTCCCCACCTCCCCATACCAACCCACCCTCCTCCCCGGATGCTAATCTCCCCGGTCGGCCAACGACCAAGCGGTTCCGATTTCACACCTTCACTGATTGATTGAGTTGCAGGTATACGCACCGATCTGTGGCCAATGTTGCGTGGAAGCTTTGGATGTAGGAAGTGCACTGGCCTAATGGTAGACTGCCTCTATACTTTGCGTCCTCTGTCCGAGGTTCGAAAAGCCGTGTGTGTGTGTATATATATGTATGCTACAGGGGCGTAGCCAGGGTAAAATTCGGAAGGGGTTTTAAGTCTTCGGGGTGGAGGTTTCATGGGAAATGGTCGAAAAAGTTCGTTTTTTGTATTTCGCATATAATTGCATATAACAAATTTCAACAATATATTTGGTGGGGGGGTTTGAACCCGTAAAACCCCCTAAATACGCCCATGGTATGCTGCATGTATATATGTATGCATGTGTTTTGTTTTTATATGTGTATATATGCATGTATGCATGCATGTGTGGGTGATTGTGTGTATGTATATGTATGTGTGTGCATACATGTACATATGTAAGTATCTATGTAAGTATGGCATGTTTGTATGCATGTGTATGTATGTAATGTATTATTAACAGAACACCTACATCTTAAAGAGTCTCTCAGAGGTGCTGTATGTATGTATGCATGCATGCATGTCAAGCCATCTCAGCCATAATGAGTACATTGACCGTACATTGTCGGCACGACGATGAGATGATGAGGGAAAGGACCGGTCACCCGACCTCATATGCTGAGGCTAAGAAAATTAAGTGCTAACACTTCACAAACATGGCTGTCTCTCGGGCTAGCTTAATGGACTGCTTTTCTCTGTCTCAAAGCCATGCAGGCAAGTTATGGAAAGTCACTGAGGCAGAGTCAGGTGAGAGGTTAGAGGTCAGTTCAGAGGTTAGGTCAAGTCATCTGCATAACTTAATTCAACCTCACAGATTCACACGGATTTCAAGCAGTCTTCAAACCCTCAACATAGCCTTCAATGGCCAGTTCTTTACCACTTAGCACCCGCACTTTCGGCTCTGTTTCCATAACCCACAAGCAACTAAGGAGCAACGATCGTCCATGAAAAAACAACTACAGTGGAACCCCCTATTGGTGCAGCACTTGCAGCTATCAGCCTATCACTCACCTGAACAGAACGCATTTTAACTTGGTCCAGAGTTTAACAAAGTTTCAGCATTATTCACTGACAGAATATCTCAATCCATATTGACTGGCACGTTTATTATGGACTCGTTTATCGACTCATCACCACCAACATATATGAATCTAACTGTAACTTGTTCACAGAGTCAGCTGAAAGAAGAATCAAAGAGACCCGCTAGGCACTTGGCTGGCTCAGCTACAATTTATAAAGTTAATATATGAATATCGTAATGGTAATGGTAACTGCAAATTTATATAGCACCACTTCACGACTCATCAGAGGCACTCCCGACCTAACACGAGAAAACCATGATCAAACAAAACAGTGTTCGAACATTTGCATAAAAGAGGCAGGGAAACTGAGACGCTCTGATGTCACAAGCATTTTAACTTCAACATAAATCAGTCAATCAAACCAAATCCAGAGATGGGTAAGTGATCGATTAGATTCTAATCGATTAGGCAAACAGCTAATTCTAATTCTAATCAATTCTAATTCTAATCAGTTAGCAATTCAACTAATCGTGTTCATCTCTGACCCAATCAGATGAAAATCGAATCATCATTAAAATGGGGCTCCCTGGCAGCGGAGCATTAGTGCTCCTTTAGGGATAACCCTTTGACATTAGGAAACCGATTGCCTTATGGTAGACAACTTTGCTGCATATATAATTGATAATCGGACTGAAGTGATTATTTAGGCCTACTGCTAGATTTGTTTTTGTGAAGAATTTGGTACTTGGTGTCAATAAAAGTATTGAATTGTTGAATTGAATTTAATTGAATCATTAGTTCGAAGCTGACAGCAATCCTCCATTATAAATTTTCATTTTAAGAAACTAAAAAATACTATAAGGCAATCATAGCCGGGTCCACGACATAGCAATGCTCTGTGTAACGAGCTCTCACTGTACCGCACGATACCTTCAGCAGACGTAACGGACCGCGATCGTCTTACAGCCAGTGTTTCCAAGATTTTATCAATTTGTTTTTCCGCGGCACGCGACCGCTACAAGATGCAACGTAAGACAACAGAAATGGAACCAGCAGCAGCAGTACCAGAAGCATCTGTATCAGCAGTAATAATAGGAACACGTGCAACTAATCGAAATCGTCGAGCACAAGTATCGTATTAAGAGAGGCGCGAAAAATTATCAGAACTGTATAATAGGCTACAGAGGTAGGAAAGAATTCAATCACGGAATGCGCGGCTGTATTATGTAATGCGATCCTAGCTGGGGCGTCATGATGGCGAGGGCGGGGGAGGGGGATTGAGTGTGCAATGGTATGATGGATGAAGAAGATTACGCCGATAATGAAGAAATTGAAGAATGTGGTGCAGAAATTGGGTAAAATTATGAAGCTGATCAAGAAGTTGAATATGATAAAGTTGAGGAAATGATCGATATTGTGAAGAAATTGAAAATGATGAAGAAATTGATGAAGAAATCGAAAATGATAAAGAAATTGAAGAATTCGAAAATGATGAAGAAACTGGTGAAGAAATGGAAAATCATAGAGAAATTGAAAAATCGAAAATGATGAAGAAATTGATGAAGAACGCGAAAATGATAAAAACTTGAAGATATCGAAAATAATGAACAAATTGGAGATGACGAATAAGTGTAAAACGATGAAGAAGAAATTGAAGACAATGAATACCAAACTGAAAGTGGTGATGAAGAAGTTCAATATGGCGACGGTACGATAATCGATAAAGAAGGCCACCAAATGGAAGTACACGATAAAGATATAAACAGCGCATTATTACATTGTACGAAGAGAAAAGCAACAGCTTTCCTCGATGTTTTGAAATAAACAAATGGAGCAAAGCTGTGGCTTATCACGAGAGACCCTCTGCAGAAGCGATGTGTCTCTGGCACCTAATCAGTCGTTCCACGCCACACAAGAAACTCAGACTCTGAAGAGTCCATCATAAAGTTCCGTTGACGGACAACAAACGACTGGAGGCACGGACCAGAGGTTCTTGTGGAGGAGACAACCCACAGCAGCCACGGTGTTTAGGTGTTTACGCCACACCTTTCCACACAGACTGAACCGTCTTGGCCAGCTGCTGTGACTGTCTCCCTGACTGTCTGGTTGCCTATTCATCTGTCTGTCTGTCTGTTTCTGTCTGTCTCTGTCTATCTGTCCGTCTCTGTTTGTCTGTCTGTCTCTGTCTGTCTGTCTATGGCTGGCTGTCTTTGTTTTTAGTCAGTCCGGCTCTGTCTGCCTTTCTCAGTCTGTCTGTATGTCTGTCTGCCTGTCTCAGTCTGTCTGTCTGTCACTGTCTGTCTGTCTGTTCATCTATGTCTCTGTCAGAGTCTGTTTGTTTTATCTGTCCAGCTCTGTCTGTCTGTCTGTCTGCCGCTCTGTCTGTCTGTCTGCCTATAGGTATGTCTGACTGCCAGTCTGTATATATGTCTCTGTCTGTCTGTCTCTGTCTATTCATCTCTGTCTCTGTCTAAGTCTGTTTGTTTGTCTGTTCAGCTCTGTCTGCCTGTCTGTCTGTCTGTCTGTCTGTCTGTCTGTCTGTCTGTCTGTCTGTCTGTCTGTCTCTCTGTCTATCTGTATTGCTCGACTGCCAGCTTGTGTGTGTTCTGTCTGTATGTCTGTCTGTATGTACTGTATATGTACCGGTAAGTTAGTTAGTAAGTCAGTACGAAATCTTTATCGATGCCAACCATCACATACAGAAAATAGTGCATCATAACAGAAAAAAGAGATATATATAATTATATATGTATGCATGCATGTATATATAAAATATACACATACATACGTATGCGTGTGTGTGTGCATGCATGTATGTATGCATGCGCATGTATGCATGCATGCATGTATACATGGGCAATTGGGCATACAAGGCATACAGACATGTATGTAGACATGCCTTGTGTAAGGTATGCGTAAACTTGTTTGTTTATACGCATCTGGCAATCATATAGCGCCTTTTGCGAACCTAACACAGAAAGCCCGTCACACACACACACCCACACACACAAACACACACACACACAATACCATCTGACGAGCAATGGCTGAGCCTCGTTGTCAGCCAGTGCGGCGCCATTCGCTTGCAAAGACAACAGAAGGAAAAGGAACACTTCTCTCCCATTGGTTGAACGTTTCCACGTCTTTCCAGTTCCTTCCATGGCATTCCAGACCCAAGTCTACCATCTGGTTCCGTCGTGAACCTGCATCCGGACAAGGTTCCTTCAGGAACTCAAACGGACCTACACTGATCGTAATCTTAAACCTCACATTTCTAACAAGCCAAAGATCTTAATCAGTTGGTTCATCTATCTTTACACGAAAGCCACTGCTTACCAATATCAACTAAAGCCTCGGCCGTAGTTAAATACGTGGTAAAACAGAAAGATGAACAGGGCACCAGCTTATCCACGAGCGCCTCACTGTTCACTGTTTCTTACAGGCATTGTCCAGAATCAAAACACCCATGCGCCTTCAGAAAGCCTCAGCATAGAAAAGAAGCGCGGTTTCTTACACACCTTTTTAATTCTTACATTTGTCCTTTAAGTAAATATAAAAGTCCAGATGATTCGGAATCAATCACAGGTTGGAGAAGTCTATTTTTAATTAAACCCCACACCTAAGAATTAAAAGAGGTGTGTAAGAGCAGTATGCAACAATTAAAAGAGGTGTGAAACAGCAGTCCATTCAGATAACTCCGCCACTACCATAACTGTGGTAGTGCCAGTCCCAAGCCTGGAGTAAGGAGGAGGGCGACGCTAATCACCTTTGTTATGACACAATGTCGTTAAACAGCAACCAACAACAGTCCCTTCAGCTCAGGCTGAGGTGCGGACTGTTCTAAAAATGTTCTACCGACGTCAACGGCCTTGATGCCATAAGATGTCGCTAAAGCTTTGCATTAATTCAGTGCCTTATAAGCTAACCCCGAGAGGTAGACATGTTAAGTGTTACCCACTTCGTTTTAAGAACCTCTCTTAATCACTGTGGCCTACAGTCAGATATCTTGTAGCCTTTTGAGGTGATAACACACAACTGTCTGGCGGCAGGTAACAGTGATGTTACAGTGATGTCTGATCATACAGCCGATAATGTGTACGTTCATTATGAAGCGGAGATTGCCAGAGGGCACACGTCCAATAGGTATCTCAAAATTTACATTAAGCAAAAATACATTTATACATACATAGACATACATACATAAATACATAGACATACACACATAAATACATAGACATACATGCATAAATACATAGACAAACACACATAAATACATAGACAATTAGACATACATACATAAACACATCAATGAATACATACATACAACAATACAAACAAACATGCAGTGGTAGGGAAGACTCCCCTCCCCCACTGGAGCTGTGCGCCTGCTTCCTAGAATGCTCTCTGACATGTTCTATCTATCAATCAATCAATATTCGTTTATTTGCAATAACAGAATGACATAGACACATTTCTGCTGACAAGTAAAGAGTATTCTAATTAAGGTGATTCAGTTGAGTTATAAGAAAATGCAAACCGTCGAGGGATTTAGGAAATAATCATTTAAAAATTGTTCTTATTGGCCATGAATGTTGGAGTCGGGAGCACCTCTTAGTAGAACCATTGAAGAGGAGCTATATAATCCCCGAATGAATATACCCACTTACACACAGATAAAAACATTATTCTTCTATTACTTCTTCTTCAATCATCATCATCATCATAATCACCATCATAATCATATTCATCAACAACATGGGCATATTTAGGGGTGGTTTTACGGGTTTAAACCCCCAAAATAAGTTGCCGAAATTTTTATATGCTTCTACATGCAAAATACAAAAACCTGAACTTTTGTGACGATTTTCAATGGAAACCCCCCCCGAAATGTTAAAACCCCTCCGAAATTTGTTTCTGGCTACGCCCATGATCAACATACATATATACAAACACACAAACACACCTACATATACATAAATACACTATTCTTTATTCTTCTTTTACTTCTTCAATCATCACAATCACAATCATAATCATATTCATCAACATGCCTAACATACAAACATATATACCCACATACACACACATAAATACACTATTCTTTATTCTTCTTTAACTTCTTCAATCATCACAATCATCATAATCGCCATCATCATAATCATATTCATCAACATGCCTATATACAAACAACAGAGGCCTACCCACCCAGCATAAATACATTATTCTTCTATTACTTCTTCATCTTCAATCATCACCATCATCATAATCACCATCATAATCATCTTCATCTCCATCATTCATCGCCTGCAGACCCATCATCGCATCCCTCATCCATCCTCCAGCTGCAGAAGGCAGGATGCTGATGATGGAAACACGACACAGACGAAAAGACGAGATGCAACCGGTAACTCTCGTATACAATACAACCAAAGGAAAACATTCTCCGCACACCACGCCATGGAGCAACGCTTCCCAGCCCTCAACCTACCGACGTTTCTTCTCGTTCACCGAAGACCAGAGGCTCCCTCCCCTCACTCGAATCCACCCTCGGCTGATCAAACTATCGGCTTCTACTTACAACAACGTCTACGACCAAGAAACTCCGGAAAGTCTGCCGGATTAAAGTCGGGGATCGAGTTTCTGTTTACCGGAATGTAATGTAAATGTAATGTGAATGTAATGTGAATGTAATGTGAATGTAATGTGAATGTAATGTAAATGCAATGTAAGTGTAATGTAAATGTAATGTAAATGTAATGTAAATGTAATGTAAATGTAATGTAAATGTAAAATGTAATGTGAATATAAATGTGAATGCAATGTGAATGTAATGTAAATGTAATGTGTAATGTAAATGCAACGTAAGCTGACTCATGGAGACCAGCTTATTCACCGGCGCTATATCAAATCAAGTCCGCAATAACCAAGCCGTTGTGTTCGTTCCGGTGCCAGGTCAGAATCCGGGGAGGTCAAGCCGAGGAGTCGGCATGGTGCTACGGTGGCAATTGATGATGATGGTGGTCGTGTGGTGGCACAGGTGGCACAGAAGCAGAACCACGATAGCATAGCTTGAAGAGTTCGGTTTTCAGACGTGAGTGGAAAGTATACCTGAGGAGAGTGATAGAACACCTCCTTCACGCATAGATCCAGACTAGACGCAACATATATGACTCAATGTTTCCTGTGTTCAAGGCCCTTAACTTATAAAAATGCCAAACACCTGGATATAGTAGACTATGTGCCAATTGAAAATCCACATACATGTACAATAACTCTTAAGACTTGCCACTTACAACGCTATATAAATCGTCCCAACTACATTACATCACATTACAAGTGATGATGACGATGTATCAAGACAAAAGCAATTGTAATTGACTTGCAATTGCAAATTTATATAGCGCCACTTCAAATAGACTCATCAGAGACTCTCAGTCTAAACGAATCGTTGCACAAACGGCTGTCTGGCCGACTTACATGCAACCGCAGAACTAAGGTAGCTAACTGGCTAAAATGAGAATATAGATAGAGCCCTGCCAACAGTTGTAAACAGGCCTGCAGTGGCCCACCTAGTCTCAACTCATCACCTCTTCATCACCTCCAGCCATAAAGATTCCAGGTATACTTCTGAATAATCTGCAGCAGAATCCAACATCAATCATCCCACTCCATTCATAAAATCCAATCTCTGGCATCAGTCCTCACTGCTCCCCCCGCCTGACGAGACGCAGCCTTGCAATCTGTCTTGTGCACCATAAACAGCTGATTATAGTTACAATTACCATTTCAACTAGTCGGCCAGAGTGCAGTCTGGATCACTGACCAACAGTAGATAGTAGAAGAGGATAAGTCCATTAAGCTAGCCCTGAGGCAGTAATGGGTATGAAGGGTAACCGACTTCATTTTCTTAGCCTCGGCATATGAGGGCTGGTGGCCAATCCTCTCCCTCGCTGCCTAATATTTCCAACGACAGTGTTCAGTCAGTGTACTCATTGTACACATTGTGCCCCCTAGAGTTGGCTCTAGGGGGCACAGGTGGAGCAGAAACCTCAAAAGTCTGTCGAGGCGAGGATTTGAACCCCTGTTAGCGACTTCATTTTCTTAGCCTCGGCATATGAGGGTTGGTGGCCAGTCCTTTCCCTCGCCATCTCATCTTCCCACCGACTGAGAGAGTGTACTCATTACAGCTGAGTTGGTTAGAGGTGCAGGTGGATCATCAGGCTGCACTGCACGACTATGTATATCTTTGACTCTGTACCGAGAGTCCGAGACCATGTCACACCTGCTCTTCATTCTCTACACTGGCTTCCTGTCTGTGAGCGTATTTGCTTCAAGCTGGCACTCCTCAGGTACAAAGCAGGTGCAAATCATCTGCCATCCTACTTATCTTCCGTGGTCACACCTCGCAACTCTGTCAATGGCCGCTCCTCTCTTCCATGGATCAGTGTCTGTATGTTGTTCACGGTACACGTCTTATCTTTGACCGGCGTTCATTCACAGTTTCCGGTCCCTCCATCGGGAACTCTCTACTACCTCATGTTCGCAACTCTTAGTGAGACTGTCTTTGGATCTACACTCAAAGCTTACCACTTAATGGTTGTCCTATATATATGAGCACTTCTGAACTTTGTAAGAAGGGCATTATCAAATTACAGCAGTATTGTAATATGCCAAAAAATCTTTGTCGGCGGCAACGGCCTATGTTGTCATAAACTGCCGTTAAACTGTGAATCCAATCCAGTATTATGCCCTATGAACGGTG